>JBBPBX010026882.1:10342-20415 GCA_038048925.1 Garcialebias charrua
CCATTTATAGATGGCCTCCCTTCACACCTTATAGCCATCCTCTCACTCCAATATTTTTTTTTTTATTTTATTTTTTTTTTTTATTTTTTTTTATTTTTATTTATTTTTTTATTTTTTATTTTTTTTTATTTTTTTTTTTTATTTTTTTTTTTTTAATAGAGAAAGAAAGAAAAGAGAAAGTGAGACAACAAAACAAAACAACAAAACAACAATTGTCCACAGAAAGAGCACAAGGCAAACACACCAAACCTCCGTCCACAATCCTGCAAAGCACATGACAGAACACAACAACGAAACATACAAGCATAAAGACTGATAATATTCATGACCTTGCAAATATTTCTATAAATACACATACCCATACCTACAAATATATATACAATATACATACATATATATTTATATTCATTTATATACCCATCTACATACATCTACTATACATCCCTGCATCCATTTGTGTGTGGTTGTGAGCATGCATAAGTGAATGAGGTTCCTCCAATAGAACATTTAGTAGCGACTGTGAAGCATCAGAGACCCGTCCCCCCAAAGCCCGAGACAGACGAAGGGGCGATCAAAGCCCAAGACCCCAGGAAGGACCCCGAGCCCAGAGTCCCCAGGACCACCCGAACAGGACGAGCCACTCGTCCACTCCCCAGATCCGACCAAGTGGAAGAACCGGACGAACCCCACCAGGGACCACACACAATGACCCCCCGGGGTCAACAGCGACAATTCACAGGCCCCCGCCGGAGCCCGCTGCACCGACGTAGCCCCAGGGCCGGTCACCGAGGCTCGGGCACCGGGGACGCCCATCCCTCAGGTCCAGACCTGACAGGACCAGAGGACCCGAGCCCCACCAGGCAGCCACCAGGCCGAGCTGACAAACGCCCAAGCGCCCAGCCCCAGATAGTGAGGGCCCCAAGCACGCCCGTAGGCAGAGGAACACCCACCAGGGGGCCACGTGGCAGGAGCGCGACACTGGGTAGCCTCAGAAGTATCAGAGAGGGGGCAGTCCAAGTCCCAGCCTGACACTTAAACATTCATACACAGACACACTCATTCAGACCCACCCTCATCCTCACCCTCAGTCACAGAAAGACAAACAATAACGACACGCTCCATTCATAATCCCGATGCACACTCTATACCCCCTAGGTCCAAGACATGTACCTGCTCCCTACATGGGGCAGCCCACATCCAAACCCAGGAGGTAGACCCATTCATTCTGGGGTGGAGAGCAGCAGACGTCCAAGATCCGGCCCACCCCGCGCCCTGCCGACAGGACAGGACACCCGAGCCCAAGCAGCCCCAGAGGGAGCGCACTGCCAGCCCCGCCCACGGTGAACCCACAGGCCCCGAACCCCCCCACACCCCAGCACACCTCCTGACGGCCCACCCCCAGAATGTCCGCAAGGCAACCAGGGGGGCAAGAGAAAAATAAATAAATAATATATAAATAAATACATAATAAATAAAATTGAAATTAACAAATCAAGACCCCGACACACACACCCCCGTCCCCAAATGTACTGTTGGTGAGTGTTGTTGTAAAGTGTATTTAAAAAGGAAAGAGAAGGAGCAAAGGCTGGCATTATACCAGTTTCCCCTCCACTCCAACTCTAACCCAGGCCCTAATTGTCTAGATGCATAATGTTGAGTGAGCATAGGCATGGGGGCGAGATTGATGTCATCCCGCCACCCATAGCCATAGTGCTCACTCCATTCCCTATATGTGACTTTTATGAAGATGTTTATGAATGAATGTCTAAAGTGTATATAAAATTGAGTCCCAGGTGCTCTTAACAACAGAGATGTAAAACCATTGCAGCACACCCGAGACCCAAATTCCCTACATGTATTAATTTAAGATGAAGAGGGCGGAGGTGCGTGTTGAGGGATGGGGAGAAAATGTCTGCAGGAATAGTGCTCCCACAGCGAGTCAGCTCCCCCGCTGACCCTGCGTACCCCCCCCCAGTTCGCCAAGGTCCACCCAAGGAGCGAGGTGAAAGAAACACCTCTCCGACCGCCAGGCCATTGAGCCAAGACCAGAGAGGGACACGGCCCCGAGGGCCACCAACAGCAGTACCAACAGCCCACACCCACCAGGGCCGCCACGACCCCTGCGAACCGCAGTTAGCCCGCCGCCCAAGAAGACACAAAGTCCAACATGGACGACACGGCCAAGAGCGCCCGCCCAACCGCCGACAGAGCCAGGAAGCACCAAGAACAGGCCCCAACCAGGGCCCGCACACCGGCCAAGCATAGTCCAAGGCCATCATCAAGGACATCCACCTAATCCCCACCCCAGAAGAAATACTACACCCACCCTTCATATTAACCACTTTCAGAACACATAACACATTAGACACCCAGGCTGGGTTTGCCCGCCCCCTCCCATTGGCCACCAGTCATGCCCCCAGACACCCACCCCCCAGCACATGAACCCCAACCCACCAGCGAACCGAGGGCCCCCGGCCAGAGCCGGGCACCAGAGCGCCAGCCAGCCCATTGCCCGGCGACCCGCCCGCCAGAGCTCAAGACCCCCGACCCCCACCAGGCCCAAGCCCGGGGACGACACGCCCCCAGAGTCCCAAGCTCCCAGCACCCGCCCCGAAACCACCCCAGCACAGCCGGGTCACCGACCGGCGACCCATGACTGCCGCCACCGACCACCCGAGAGCCCGCATGCCGCCCCCAGCAGATATCCCCCAGAACCCCCCCGGTCCTCCCCAGGTCGAAGACAAGGTCCTCCCCGCCCAAGCAGCCCCAACCCCCCGGTGCCCCAAACCCCAACCTCCCCCCCCTCCAGTCCCAATGCCCCACAAGGCCACATCCCAGACCCCCACCCTCACTACGTAACGGAGCCGATCAAAGAATGCCAAATAGATTGATCCAATGTGTCGGCAGATGCTGTTTCAAGACTAATATGATCTAACAGAAGATTTTTATACTGATTAATGCTAAGATTATTTTTATTTTTCCAATTTACGAGTATGGTTTTCTTTGCGATGCATAAGGCAGTGAAAAGCATATAGGATGTATTTTTTTCTAGTATAACATCTTCAAAGATACCCAATAAGCAAACAGATGGAGAGAGTGGGATATTAAATTTCAAACATTTAGACAAGTCTTCACATACCTGTACCCAGAACCTCTGAACAGGTGGACAAAACCAGAGCGCGTGAATATAATCATCAGGTGTATTACTTATGCACTGTGAGCACTTGTTAGATGGTGTAAAGCCCATCTTAAACATTCGCTGACCTGTATAATGTACTCTATAGAGAACCTTATATTGTATTAATTGTAAATTGGAGATTCTAGTCAATTTAAAAGTATTTGAACATACTTGAGACCAAATTTTTTGTTCAAAGTTAATTGATAAATCTGACTCCCATTTTTCAACAGGTAGTGCTATCGAGTCATTGATTCTAGACAATTTTTTGTATATTTTAGATAATAATTTGGGTGGTTGAAAATTAATAAACTCTAACACACATGTTGGTGTTTCCAACAATGTTTTATTTAGCTTAAATTTCTTTTTTACAATTGACTTAATTTGTTGGTATTGTAGGAAATATTTATTATCAATGTCATATTGTATTATTAATTTATTAAATGGAATAAAGTCTATACCCTCAAATATGTGTTCCAGACATTCAATACCTTTCATTCTCCAACCTGGGAAATTTAACATATTATTTTCTTGTTGAATGTCAGGATTGTTCCAGAGAGGTGTATGTCTACATGGGAGTAGTGAAGACTTTGTCATTTTCAGATACTCCCACCATGCTGTCAGAGATGAGCTAATATTGATGCTCTTAAAGCAGACATGTCTTTTTAAATCTGTACTGATAAATGGTAGATCTGAAATCCTAATATTATTACATAAAGTTTGTTCTATATCTATCCAAGTTTCATCTAGTGCATTCGGTTTCTAACCACTTTGATATATATTGTAACCTGTTGGCTAAATAGTAGTAATAAAAGTTTGGAAGTTCTAATCCTCCGGTATCTTTAGTTTTCTGTAATGTTTTTAAACTAATACGTGGAGTTTTATTTTTCCAAAGGAATTTAGATATAGAAGAGTCCAGGGACTTAAACCATTCAGTTGAAGGTTTATTTGGAATCATTGAGAATAAATAATTTATTCTCGGCAGCACCATCATTTTTACTGAGGCAACTCTTCCCATAAGTGATATGGGTAGAGATCTCCATCTAGTAAGATCGTCTTCAATTTTCTTTAATAGTGGGATATGATTTAATTTTATTAAATCCTCCAATTTAGGAGAGATATTAACACCTAAATATTTAATGTTACCTGATTGTAGTCTTTCATTAAGAGAATTATTAAACACACAATTTATTGGAAGAACTGTAGATTTTGTCCAGTTTATAGAATAATCAGAAACTTTTGAAAATGAGTTTATTAACTTGATAACATTGGATATTGAGTTTCCTGAGTTCTCAAGAAAAAGCAAAACATCGTCAGCATAGAGACTAATTTTATGTTCTATGTTTCTACCCTTTATGCCTTTAATATCAGCACTTTGCCTTATTGCTGCTGCTAAAGGTTCAATAAAAATAGCAAATAATGCTGGTGAAAGTGGGCAACCTTGCCTGGTCCCCCTCTGTAAACAGAAGCTTGAAGATAATTGATTATTTGTCCTGACGCACGCTGTTGGTGAACTATATAATATTTTTAACCAGTTAATGAAGTAATTCCCAAAACCAAATTTATTTAAGGTAGCAAATAAGAAATTCCAATTCACTCTATCGAAAGCTTTTTCAGGTATATATTCAGTTATAGGCTATCTTTTAAATAATGCATTAATATTTATTATAAAAAATTGATGTCACGGGGTGCAGCACGGTGGCTCAGTGAAGCTGTGGCTTCTCAGCAAGATAGTCACTGATCAAATCCCAGCCGGGGACCTTTCTGGTGCTTCTTTTTGGTGTTTTAGGGGTGTTTGGTGTTTCAGTGTTGGTGTAAATTTTCACAATTTTCATACTTTTATACCACTATGAAAAAACTCAAGACAGTGTTACACTTTTACTATTTTATGCTTATGTTTATTAAATGTTTTAGTGTTTAGATGGTTACTGTTGCACCGAGGGACCGAGAGTAACACAATTTCAATCCTGTGTATGTCCTGTACATATTGCAGTTCTGACAATAAAATTGACTTTGACTTTTGACTTTGACTTTCTGGGTGGCGTTTGCATGTTATCTCTGTGCATGCATGGGTTTTCTCCAGGTACTCCAGTTTTCTCCCACAGACCAAAAACATGCATGTTAGACTAACTCTGAATTGTCACTAGGTGAGAGTGAGCAAGTGAATGTTTGTTTGTCTCGTTTGTCTCTATGCGGCCCTGTGAAGGGCTTGCAACCTGTCCAGGGTGTACCCCACCTCTCGCACAGAGACTACTGGATATGGGCACTAATGACCCCCATGATACAAAAAGGAAGAAGCACGTAAAACATAATGGATGGATGATGCAGGCACCTTATGATTTGCATTGTTAGCCTAATTAATAAATTGGATCCCCCAAATATGGCTAAATGTATTGGGTTAACTAATGCAGGTGAGTGCAGTCAAAGTGAAAACATATGCAAATGCAAACTGACTGATACATTCTTCTTTGACTCTGTATTTTTGTCTTTATAAGGGGGCACATACCATTTAGCATGCACCTGTGTTTGGTTGGAAACTGTTTTCAAGAAATATAAAATTGTCCAATATTCTCCTAAACACTGATAACAGAATAACACTATGGATCTCTTTTCACTAATGGCATCCATCTATTTGAGCCTATGCAAATGCAGGACCATTAAATGTTGAGCATTACAGGTGAAAACTGAAATGGAGAGCTGATCTGGAGAGCTAGACCATTTATTGCAAATAATGTGATTGAGTTGCTGTGAAAGTCTTGATAAAGTAGGGATTCCAATAAATGTCATTCATGAGGCAATCTGCAGAATGCAGGTGTGGTTGAAAATGTTCTGAGATTGTAGACTACAGTATATTTAAAACCTCAAACAGGAAGGAAGGAAAGTTGCACTATTACCCTGTTCCATACAATTACTGTACTTTGCTGAAAGGAAGATATGCTTTTACCTGATTCGTTCAAAGTTTTACATTAGATTCCTTTTACATTTCTAAAAGAGTCAGTGTCTTCTTTTTTCCCCCCAAGTGTGTGTTTTGGTGATGTTTAAGGTTTTCTGAGAAGTAAAAAAAAAATAAAAATGCACAGTTGACTCAGGTTGTTGACTCTTTTTGATGACAATTGTTGCCCACCTGACTTAAGACACTTCCCTTACTTCACCTTTAGACTCATACATGAGTCTGAGGTACGGACTGAGCCACTTAATCTAAACACCAACAAACCAGCTGGATTGGATGGGGCTGAAATTTTCTTTTAGAAAACCGGTGCGCACGTCATTGCAAACCCCATCTGTGACTTGTTAAATTTATCGCATTATTATATTATATTATTATTGTACATTGGAGTGCCCCCCAAGAAATGTCGATCCCCTGCAATCACTCCAATGTTCAAAAAAGGTGACGATGCTAACTTGAGCTGCTACAGATTAATCTCCATCCTGCCATGTATCTCAAAAATCCTTGAAAAGCTAATCAAAAGACAGTTTATTGACCATCTGGAAACACATTCTCAACCCTCTACAGTCTGGCTTTAGATCAGGGAATATTTGTATAACCACATCGCTTAAGGTTGTGAATGATATTGTTTGTGTGATTGATAAGAGAGTATTTTACTGATGTTTTTGTTGACCTAGCTAAAGCCTTCAACTCTGTAGACCTCTCCATCTTGTTGGGAAGGCTGTCAGATAGTTGAAATGCTTGTTTCAAAAGCTACTGTTCTGGGGGAACGCAATCAGGGAAAGCGGAGAATTACCTGTCAGACTCGCTACCCATCGACAAAAGCCTTTCCCAAGGCTCCATACTTGGCCCAATTGCAAGTCTTTTCAGCATATACATCAGCAATAAAATGTTCTGTGGACAACTGTCATGTTTGCATACATCTTTACATCAATGACACCCTTTTGTATGCCACCAGTACCCTCATTTAACTATGTCCTCTCCCCATTACAGATAAGTTTCAATAACATTGAACTCACTTTTTCTAATCTTCATTTAAAACTGAACACCCTGAAAACAAAATGCATGATCTTTAACACAAACCTTCCCCAAACATTCTGCCCTCAGAAAATCCTCTCCTTGGATGGTGCAGAGCAGCTACAAATACCTTGAGATTTGGCTTGATTCTTCATATGGTTCTCATATGAAACATCAACTGCTCTCCAAAGTCAAATTTAGAACAGGGTTCCTCTTCAGAAACAAATCTTCACTGACTCAACCTTCTAAGCATCTTCTGGTAAAAATGGCAGTCCTTCTGATGTTCTTGTATGGTGACCATCTACAGAGCCACTTTCAAAATTCTCCTCCACAAACTGGACATCCTTTACCATGCAGTCCATTTGATTTGCCACCAGAGCTCATTTCAGCATTTGTCACTGCACTCTGTATTCCCTGGTGAACTGGCCTTCTCATCACTCCCACAGACAAACTGGTTTATGCTTATCTATAAAACCCTAACTGATAAAACCCCATCCTACCTCAGTTTGTTATTCAATAAGAAAATCTCTGGCCTGTATCTCACCCCGTTTGACAGTGTATTTATTTCCTTTCGCTCACTTTCTTTCATGTACATGCACACACACGTGCTGTGAGTGAGGTTCACCAATTACATCAATGTTAGCTCTGTCGAGCTCGCCCTGCTTTGATCATTTGAAATCTGATCATGTTCTACATTCACAAATCCCCCCACTCCACTATTGCTGCTTGAGGCCAACTTTCAGTTTAGATGAAGCCTGATTAAATTTGAGGCACTGATTAGTTACAACGACTGTAACAGAGGAAAGCAAAGCAGAGCAGAAGGAGCAGAGAGTGCAAGACGAGCCGGGCTCGAGTATATTTGCCTTTTTGGGTCTAATCAGTTTTACAATGTTTTTCTGCATTTGTTGTGTTGTCAAAATTTCCCATGAACCAGTGGACAGATTTTATTTAAACTCACAGAAAGTAATATTGTCGTTGATGTAATTAACTTTTGGAGTTTCATAACCACAGCTGATCTACTGATCTATAGATGTATGTAAACAAGTATTCATGAACAACTGTTTACCAGTGGTTATCCCGATACATAGATTAGTAATGGGCTCAATATCAGCCCCATATACATCTCAATGCAATTACTTTGTACTGACCAGTGCCACTATTATGATTAGTGACATCATTTCCTCTTCCACTTCACAAGTAACTGAGGGTGACATTTTGTTTTCTGTAGATAAGTGGTTAAAGATAAAAACAGGTGATGACAAACTGTTTGGTGTGTTCCTCATAAAAATGTTTCAAAAATCAATGTGTAATGTTTAAGTTCTAACTCATTTATTACTCAGTTTCAAGACTATGTACTCATTATTGGAAGGTACCCCAACTCAATTATTTCTACATGTATTCAGTCAGGGGGGAAATAAAATAAATTAAAATAAGATATAATAATATAAAAAATAAAATAAAAACAACTATTATTTGGACATGACTAAGTGCGTCTATACTAAATGCAATATATGATTGTTCTTATTTTTGTTTTTGGATGCTTGAATGCAATTTTATATAGAAGAGGACAAGGAGACAATGTCCAAAAAAACACCTTTGTTATCTTATTTTTCACTTCCTCCTCTGTCATTGTTAACATCAGGGGTGGGCATCAAGGCCAGTGAGAGTCTTAGCAGCAGAACATGAAGACATGCTATTTTAAATATAATGACATTTAATGTGTTGCAGTTCACACAGTCCTTTGTGTCTTTTTTTGTGCTAACTGATTTTGTGATTATGATAAATTTGTGATATATTGTGGAGGATTAAAAAAGGTTTTTAGTCATCTTAAATTTTTCTTTTATTATAGTTAAGGAAAATGGATGTCTCCCATCACTGAAGGATTTGAATAGTGACGTTTTGTAGTTTCCAA
The DNA here is from genome assembly GCA_038048925.1 of Garcialebias charrua. Taxonomy (NCBI): domain Eukaryota; kingdom Metazoa; phylum Chordata; class Actinopteri; order Cyprinodontiformes; family Rivulidae; genus Garcialebias; species Garcialebias charrua. Next base: position 19,394 of record JBBPBX010026882.1, read on the forward strand.
GATATTATTTTTTTTTTTCTGGACTGGAATTGAACAGGGAATGCAATTAAACTCAGTTAAAGAGTAGAAGTTACACTGTATACAAGAAGTAGTTTATTTATTTATTGCTTATATGAGGAAGAGCAGAATGATGCCTGGAGGGAGCAATTTTATCCACCACTAGGCACAATGGCAGAGCCAACATTTCCTTGGTCACCATAGATTAATATTTGACCAACAGTCATTTGAATACACTTTATTTTTAAGCAATATGAGAACTACAAAGGCAAGTTTCCTGAGATGATTGGGGTGACTGGTATATAATACATGTATGGTGGTGACCATCTTAGATTTTAATATGACAACCCAATTTTTGATACAGACTTTTTTTTATGCCTGTCTGCAGTGCACAGCAAATTGTAAGTCAGCACATTGCTTATTGGGGAAGTTACTCAGCACACAATGTTTACATTCATGTACAAATATGGCAGCTGCCATCTTGGATTTTCATGTGGCAACCTAATTTTTGATGGTAACTTTTCTTACACCTTGATGGAAGGACACAACAAAATGGAATTTGACACGTTGCTTATACTGTATTTCAAAATTTCTAGCTCACAAGACAGTTGGACACATTTGGGGGCAGCCATCTCGGATTTTAACTTGCAAACCCAACTTTTGATTAGGACCATTTTTTAATGCTTTGACACATCAACACACAAATATGGAAGTCAGAACCTTACCCTTTGTCAAGTTATCATACGCACACCTTGTACTGACAGGCAGAGGATATTATTAATTCCACCTCTTGGCTCTGCGACGAGGTACAAAAAAAAAGATCAAACCACTCTTCAAAGGCTGACACACTGAAATTTCAATACCACAAAACAGAAAGAAACCAGTTACACAAGTCAAACATACATCAAACACTTAACAGCATATGCTAAATGTAAATAATGTTATTGGTGTAACTCTATGAAGACAAGTTAATTCATTATATATACTACTGTATACACACACACACACACACACATATATATATA
>JBBPBX010026882.1:20491-33325 GCA_038048925.1 Garcialebias charrua
ATTTTTTTTTTTTTTAAATATTATTATTTTTTTATTTTTTTTTTCAGATTTTTCAGATAGAAAAAAAAATCAAGCATTTTTTCAATTGCAATGCACCACTTAAGTAAAACATCACTGAAACGTATTACCATTGTGGCTAATCACTGGCCCTGCCCAGTGCAAAAGAAAGAAGATGATCACAGAGAGACAAATAGTTTTGTAATGGTCCATGATGGTAAAATCCTTGTTTCTTGGGGTAAAATCAGCAAGAGACTGGGCGTGTTGCTGATCTGACAGTGGTTTTAGATCAGATGTGCCCTTCCGAAATAATCCAGGGATGAGTGGTTCTCCTAGGGAGGGGTTGATTGATGAAGACAACACAACTTCAATTTAGAAAGCTAATGAACGGTGGATTTCAGTCATGTCAGAGAAACAAAAATAGTTGTGGAAACCTGCAGTCAGCATGGCAATGACCTTTGAAAAAATAGTTGCTTTGCATCATCTTTTCTTTTTGCTTCTAAAGTACTGTATCTTGTTTATAAAAGAAGGAAAAACACAAGTTACCAAACTCATCAGTTTTGTTGTTTGTTCACTTTTACTTTAAAGAAATATCGACCACCCGGGCTGCAGCTTTAAATAAGCCGGTCTACATTTTGTATTCAGTGAACATCCATTATTCACATCCTTTATCACTCATTCACCAGTTTGGCATTGATGTCTAGATCCTCCTTATTGATCCTCTGCTGTCAGCCGTTGTCATGTTCTATCTCACTGCAGTTATTATTATTTTTTTCTTGATTCTGCCCTGTGCATTTAAAATATGCTAGGAAGTTGTTGTCTGGCAAAAAAAAAAAAGCATACACTGTGTTGTTTCTGAGGATGTCCTACATTTCTTCATCCATCGTCCAACAGCCTGCATACATTTCTGGATTCATAACCTTCAATGGAAATTTGGGTGCATCGGGAAGATATTGATCAAAATTTGACAAAATAGGACATTCCTTTTTAAAACTGCATCTTGACTCAGATTTTTTTGTTTATTATCACAGTCGTTTTGTATACTTTGCTTCAAAACAGTTCTTGTGATGTTTAAACCACAGATTAAAGGATTCTTCTTAGTATCTAAAAAACGTAAGTCTGACCTTCTGGATGGGTTCAGTCCAAAGCTGGTCCAGAGGACCAGACTTAACTATTTTAGACTGTTCTACCTGGATCGTTGAGCATGCATCAGGATATTCTTCTTAGTACTTCAGACTTCATTTTTTCAAAAATTAAACAGTTCCTGCCAGACATCATCAGTATATGATCATAATTTTAGGGCACTGTAAAGGAGGATAGGAATCATCAAAAGATAGGTGGGTGGACTCAACAGAGATTGTAGATCAAATGGAAAGCTTAAGTGAGGAAGAAAGGCAGATCTTGGATAGGTAAAGATCAGGAAATGTTCAAACAGGCAGAGAAAAAGATCAAAAAGGTCATTTGGTTCTGCTTTATTTCAACCATAAGCTTCATTTAATGCACACCATTCATGTAATATCACATTGTGATTCTGCGACTTGTATCTGTATGGCACTGAATAGATTTTAATTACATTTACAAAAAAATAATTAATGGGTATAGATCTACAACGTATTACCTTTCCAATTAAAGATGGTCTCCACGACAAAGGAAACAGAGCAAATGCAAAAATAACTATTCAGTTTTATAGATTTTCAGCTAATATGTTGCATGCTAGTACTCACTGATCCACAACTTGTACCTGAGCTCTAAATGATGTTTAAAATTCAAACATGAACTACTAAAATCAATTCTAATAAAGTAACTACAGGCTCTACATCAACTTCTAGTTAACTTCTGGAGCTAACGTAATTCAGATGGCCACTACAGCTAATTGATAAAAGCCTATACTGAAATGGCTATGATTCTATGAATTTTGCACATACACTGTAGTGATACAAAATTTGGCGCAGTAGGTCAAAATCATTTAACAAATACTCCAAGCACAAACAGAGTATATATTATGAATGGTATTGCAATATTTCATAAGAAATATATATTTCCACAATGTAAGTTGATCTTAGTCTAAATCACTGGCAGAGAAGACAGTGATATGCAAATGCATGAGCAACGGTGGTGTAGAGATAGGGTAGCAGCCGGCTTGGGACCAGACTGTCACATGTTCAACTCTTCACTATGATGTAGTGTCTCTGAGCAAGACACCTAATCCCTAATTGCTCCATGTGTGCTTACAGAGCTGCCCACTGCGCCACCTGGGTGTATCTCAGGTGTGATGGGTTAAATGCAGAGAACCAATTTCATCTGGTATAGAAACATAAAATGATGACAACACATTGCACTTTCTCTTCTTGTTTCTTCTTCTCTTTCTTTTTCAAGTAATGATAAACCTTAAATCTTTTTTTTTTAACCAAACATCTACAAGTTTAAATTCATTAAATATGTTTGAGGTCAATTTATATAATACATATTTTATTTGATGACATCATAAAAAGGTTTTAAAGACATTAACAAACATTGTCTAGTTGTGTTTTGCTCTCCTCATTTTGATATTTTGTTTTAAACCGAGGTTTATCTTGTTGCACCCAAAACAACCTAAAGAATTACATCAGTCTCCAGTGCAAAAAATGATGTACAAAATAAACACCTTGGTTTATTGCTAAGAGTTGTTTGCAGTACAATACTGAATCTACACTTTCAAACGAAACCCAAATATAGAAAGCATAGACTATTAGATGTGAGATGAGAAGATCAGATTTCCTGACATGTAGCAGATGTCTGGGAAACCTGGAGTGTTTATACTGTGGGTTGGGAGTTGATCAAAAGGACTCATAAACTGGTGCAAAATAACAAGTAATACTACAACCAACCACATAGAGGGGAGGTGGAAGTGTCTTCCTCCTACTGGTAGAATTTTTACACTTTAACCAAGTGTCTGTTTCGGACCTAATTACTTGTTAGACTGCATGTGTTTTCATCTAACCGTAGAGCCAATGCAGGGTCCAATATTTACTAGTTTAACAGCAACAAGCAGCCAGCAGAACACTATTTTAAAGGATTTTAAATGTTTTTGTGGACAAAGAGGTGTATAATATTACAAACTGAATATGTTTACCTGTAGGTGTCTACATTTGTCTGCAGTCTTTTACATTAAGCTTACCGGTACATTTCTCAAAAAAAGTTGTTTGGACACAAATTGAAGATTGTGAATTACTAGTATCATAAATATGTGGGTGCTCTGAGTTTAGAGCATATTTTGTGTAAAAGTATGTTCTAGTGTTCAAAAAAATTCTTAGTCATGATGATATTCAAGCATTTAGCTGGTGCTGATTCTCCACTGCTCATGATTCAAGTCCAAAGCACGTTTATAGGACTCACGAGTGAAACTAAGAAACAACTTCATGACTGCATCTAAGATGGATTCTTATTAACCATCATCTTGAACACCATCTGGATCAGCTCATATAATTTAGGCCTGCAGGTTCAATCATAATTTAGATGATGTGTAGGGTGAAAGAAATCTCTATTTTTTTTTTTCTCTTTCAAAAGGCTCAGCTTCATGGAAAGAGAAATGAATAGCAGGAATAGTATCCCCTAAAGCATCTATTATATTGTCTTTCTCTATGAACATTGATTTTTCTGCAAAATGATGGAATTTAATTAGGGATAGTTTTCGTTTAGTTTTTATTTTTGTTTGTTTTTATATATTTTAAAAGGTCGTGTGGAAGTTTTATCTGCTGGAATTTATTTTATTTTTCTACAGACTGAAATAAAACAGAAAATACAAGCAAATATTTGCAGTTAAAAACAATCAAGTTCTTAGATAACTTGGATACTGCTTTAAGCAAATTGTATTAAACCTGTTAGCATTTTTGTTTCACTTTCATCTGTTCTTTACTTTTTTTGTTATTGTGTTCCTAAACATCATTTTGTGCACAATGACTATTTAGGATGTTGCTTAGGAGTGGCTCAAATTTTAATTCTGATCTAATCTCAAAACTGCTACAAGACAAATGGTGAGAAGATATACTTTGTATTAGTAATACTGATGTTAAAATATTTTACTGAAGTTTATTCTGTAAAAAAGAAAATACTAAATCATGCTGTTCACATTCTGTTGAACATTTGGTTAAATTTACCTTTAAAAACAACTCAAAGGTAGTTATTGCAAAAATCTTTTGTCACTGGCCCTAGGCAGAATTTGGATACTCATGTTGCAATTCAATTTTTTTTTAATCTTTAGTACGGTACATAGTTTTGCATAATCCCCATTTAAAAAGTAACAACATGAAACACAAAGTTGTTCCAAAATGTAAAAATGACTACTGTAAATGTAATGGTATACAGTATTAATCACACAATTTCCCTAAATTGTTTGAGTTGTTTTCAGATGGCAAAAACTTGTTCTGAGAAGTAGATACTGTATATTGAGTTGACATGAGAATGTTTCACACTTTTTTAAACAAAGTATTTTATTATCTTTTGTTTTTTGAACATAAACACACAAAAACTAAAGAACACAAAACAAAATCTCCCCTCACATCAGATCAGTCACACATAACTGGAGGTTATGCACCATAACCAATGTTCCCTGAAGAAAGGGAACAAGGTGCAAAATATGACATATGGGAATTGCGCCCTGAAGTAATACAATCACGCCTTTTAAGGCAAGTGAGCGTCAACGTCACCAGGGGGCCCCGTCCCCCTGGTATAAGAGACAGTGACGCATCACGTTCAGTCTCAACATGCACTTCACCGAGCTTGGTCATTGGAGGGGCAAACATGTGTTGCACCTTGTTCCCTTCCTTCAGGGAACATTGGTCATGGTGCATAACCTCCAGTTCCCTTATCAGTCAGTTCACTGCGGTGCAACATATGACATATGGGAACATACTATACGTCCTGGAAATGCATGCTTTTGCGAACTTTAGTCTCAATCAGTCAGGCGTTAACACGTTTACCTCTCCTTGGTGGAGAGCACAGCCTGTGTGACGTCACTAGTTGTAACATCCAGGCTGTAGTGTTTAATAAACGTGTTTGGAGATGCCTAGTTAGCAGCCTCACATAATTCTGCTACTGAAACACCTTTAAATACCGTACCATACCATACCATTTTATTTATAAAGCACTTTAAACAGGAACAAGTCCACACAAAGTGCTGGACAAACAAACACGCAACAGGCAACACAGACAATGAAGTACAACACGAAAAACATAAAAACATTGCAGATCATAAATAAAACGATCCAATACAAATCAGCTGGCATTGAAAGCGATGGAGTAGTAGTGAGTTTTTAACCGGGATTTGAAAACCGAGAGGGAGGGGGCCTGTTTGATGAGCAGCGGTAACTCGTTCCAGAGTCTTGGGCCTGCTACAGAGAAAGCCCTGTCACCCCTGCGCTTAAGGCGAGTTTCTGGAACTATTAAGAGTACCTGATCCTCTGACCTCAAAGCACGTGGAGGGACATATGGGTGTATCAGATCCGAGAGATAGGCGGGGGCGAGACTGTTCAGCGATTTGTAGACATACATGAGAATTTTGAATTGGATTCGAAGATGAACCGGTAGCCAGTGAAGGGAGGCCAAGACTGGTGTAATGTGCTCTCTTTTGCGTGTGCTGGTTAAAAATCGGGCAGCTGCGTTCTGAACCAGTTGTAATCGTGCAATGGTGGCTTGACTGACGCCAAGCAGAAGGGAATTGCAGTAATCCAGCCTAGATGTAATGAATGCGTGAATCACTGTCTCCAGGTTGTTTTTTGATAATATGGGCTTCAGCTTAGACAGACGCCTCAGCTGGAAAAAACAGGATTTGACGATCATGTTTACATGACTGTTGAGTTTCATGGAAGGATCCATTATCACTCCCAGATTTGTGACTTTTTGTTTTTCGGACAGGGGTAGAGCAGACAGGTCAATGCAGTGGTTTGAGGTTGTGTCATTGGGAAGGAACAATATGGCTTCCGACTTCTTATCGTTGAAGCTTAAGAAATTTAAAGCCATCCAGTCCCTGATGTCAGCCAGGCAGTCGAGCAGAGGTTGAATAGAGCCTGTACCATTTTGTCTTAGGGGGAAGTAAATTTGACAGTCATCAACGTAGAAGTGGAAGGGTATATTGTACCTGTTTTTGTACCTGACTCTGCGCGTTTTTTGCGGGTGAATTATAGCCGAACTGAGCTGTTGAGAATTGGAGCGGATTTACCACAAGGCACAGCTGAAATCAGCAACGAACTCAAATCAGAACTCGGAAGATTGGATCTGCTTAGATCATCTTTCTGGAAGCAGATGCGCGGAGGAAAGAAAAGGAAGCGGTGCTCTCGAGGGAAAAAGCGTGGCTGTCGAGCAGGAATTATGACGAGACTCCGGGCAGACGCTAAAACCGGGAGACCGCCGATGCCGGCTCTTTTCCTGTCCAACGTGCGTTCGCTCGACAACAAGATGGATTTGCTTCGTCTGAGAGTAACAACGTCGGAGGAGATGAGGAGATGTTCGGTGCTTTGCCTCACGGAAACATGGATCAATGAGGACACTCCTGACTCTGTTTATGAGTTGGATAATAGGCTATTTTTCAGAACGGACCGGTGCATCGAGACTACGGGGAAAACGCGAGGCGGAGGCGTCTGCATTTACGTTAACAAAGACTGGTGCACGAACTGTGCCGTTATCAGCAGGATCTGCTCAGCTGCTGTGGAGCTTTTAACAATAAGATGTCGGCCACATTATCTTCCCCGCGACTATTCAGCGATAATAATAAGCAATGTTTACATAGCACCCGATGCTAATGCCAACGACGCCCAGGGAGAAATTCATGACTTACTCACCTCGCTGCAGTGTAAATATCCTGAGGGGTTTTTCATTGTTTCCGGGGACTTCAATCACGTAGATTTACGTGTCATTCTTCCAACCTTCAATCAGCACGTTTTCACAGCAACACGAGGAAATAAGACACTAGACCAGGTCTACACGAATGTGAAGGGGGCGTACACGGCGAAGCCACGCCCACCGCTCGGGGCTTCCGACCATCGCTCCCTGCTATTGGTCCCTAGACAGCTACCCCCACTCAGACGTCACAAGCCGGAACAAAGAGTGATCACATCGTGGCGCCAAGATAGTTCCCCCATGCTAAGAGACTGCTTTGAAAACACAAACTGGTCTGTCTTCAAAGAGGCAGCTACGAATGGAAGTTCAGTTGACCTGGAACTTTATGCTTCCTCAGTCCTGGGTTACATCAGTACATGTGCTGAAAATGTATCCATAAGAAAGTGTGTTAAATTTTACCCCAATCGAAAACCCTGGCTAAATAAGGATGTCCGCACCCTGCTGGCAGCCAGGGACACTGCATTCAAGTCTAAAGATACTGAGGAGTTGAGAAAGTGCAGGAGAGAACTGGATGATGGCATAAAGAAGGCCAAAGCCGCGTATGCACAGAGGATCGAGGGACAGTTCACCTCACATGATCCAAGGAGCATGTGGCAGGGCATCAAATGCTTAACAGACTACAAGGGCAAAAGCAAACAATGCCCCAGGGACCCATCCCTGCCTGATGCCCTCAATAAGTTTTATGCACGTTTTGATGATCCAAACAGACCAACTAGCACCAGACTCAACTCATCACCAGACGAGGAGCACCTCAAAGTGACCGCAGCAGAAGTGAGAGGTAGTCTCAGAAGGATCAACCCTCATAAAGCTACGGGTCCAGACAACATCCCAGGGAAAGTTCTGAAGGAATGTGCGGACCAGCTCTGTGAGGTGCTGGCTGACATCTTCACCACCTCACTTTCACTGGAGTCAGTTCCCACCTGCCTGAAGACTGCCACCATCATCCCAGTCCCAAAAAGCTCCACAGTGACTGGTCTGAATGACTATAGACCGGTGGCTCTCACCCCGATAGTCGCTAAATGTTTTGAGAAACTGGTCATGTCCCACATCAAGACAACCGTCAACATCAGCGAGGACCCTCATCAATATGCATACCGTGAGAACCGATCAACAGAGGACGCCATCTCCTCTGTGGTCCACACTGCTCTCACCCACCTGGATCAGAAGGACTCATACGTGCGTCTGCTCTTTGTGGACTTCACATCTGCCTTCAACACCATGATCCCCCAAACTCTGATAGACAAACTATCCACACTTGGACTAAGCCCCTCTATTTGTAACTGGGTATTAGACTTCTTAACAAACAGACCACAGTCCGTGAAGATCCACAACTTCTCCTCTTCCACCATCACCCTCAGCACTGGCTCTCCTCAAGGATGTGTGCTGAGCCCTCTTCTGTTCACTCTGCTCACATATGATTGTACAGCCACACTTCCAGGCTGTCATATTGTTAAGTTTGCAGATGATACAGCTGTGGTGGGATGCATCACAGATAATGATGAATCCAGCTACAGACAGGAGGTGGAACATCTGGAGAGCTGGTGCAAAGAGAACAACCTTCACATGAATGTGAAGAAGACGAAGGAGATGATTGTGGACTTCAGAAGGAACAAACACACCCACACCCCACTGTATATAGGTGGATCTGCGGTGGAGGTGGTCTCCAGTTACAAGTACCTGGGTGTACACTTGAATGATAACCTCAGCTGGAGCAATAACACCACCAGCCTGATCAAGAAAGGTCATCAGAGACTCTACTTCCTCAGACGGCTGAGACGAGCCGGTCTGAGAAGCTCAGTCCTCACCTCGTTCTACAGGTGTGCAGTGGAGAGCGTCCTGTGCTCCAGCATCAACGTGTGGCATGGAGGCTGCACAGTTGCAGAGAGGAAAGCTCTACAAAGAGTGGTGAAGGCTGCACAGAAGTCTGTGGGAGTCAGTCTCCCCACCATCACAGACATCTACACCTCCAGATGCAGAAAAAGAGCCACCTGCATCATGAAAGACCTCACTCACCCAGCACACTCACTCTTTGCACCACTCCCCTCGGGACGGAGGTTGAGGAGCATCAAATGTAGAACCACTAGACTGAGGAACAGCTTCTACCCTGAGGCTGTCAGACTCATGAATAAATAAATAATAAGAATAAACACTGCAAAATGTCACATCATGCTGATACTGATCTGTTTCTTGTTGCTGCGTTCATCTGTGACTATCTGCGTTCATCTGTGACCATCTGCTCATGTTCGTGCTGCTGTTTATAATGATGTTTTTCTACTACATTAGGGCTTAGTGTATTACTAGCTGATGTCTCTCTTAGTTAATCCTAGATGTTATTATTGTTTTTCTCTTGCATTTGTTGTTGGATGTAACTGGGACCCCGTGTACATAATCTCGTTTTCAACACATGTACTACATGCGGTGCAAATGACAATAAATTCTCTCTGACTCTGACTCTGATATTGTGTTTCCGGAAAATAGCACCGAGTGGCAGCAGGTGTAAGGAGAACAAGAGAGGACCCAGGATGGACCCCTGCGGAACCCCCCATTTAAGAGCCGCCACTGCAGAAGTAAAATCGTTGATGGAAACACAAAAGGATCTGTCAGAGAGGTAGGATCTGAACCAGTTTAGGGCTGATCCTGAGATGCCCACCCACTGCTCCAACCTAGCAATGAGGATCTCATGGTCGATGGTGTCGAAAGCGGATGTGAGGTCCAATAGGACAAGCAGCACAGAGTCACCAGTATCTGTGGATAGGAAGATGTCGTTAAAAACCTTCAGTAGGGCAGTCTCAGTGCTGTGGAGGGATTTGAAGCCAGACTGGAATAGCTCGGGGATAGCGTGATCCTCCAGGAAGCACTTTAGTTGGGACTCAACTATTTTCTCTAGAAGTTTAGATACAAATGGGAGTCTGGAGACAGGCCTGAAGTTGGATAATACTGACGGGTCGAGGTTTGGTTTTTTCAGGAGGGGTTGAACAGCAGCATGTTTTAATGATTTTGGCACCACACCCGAGGATAGACTGCTATTTACAATCGAGAGAATGGAGGGACCTAGAGTGTGAAAAACCTCCTTTAGTAGCCGAGGGGGGACCACATCGAAGGGGGAGCCAGATGGTTTCAGGTTGCACATGACCTGCTCTAGAGAGGACAGAGAGACTGGTTCAAAATGGTCACAAACAGCAACAGATTGAGGTGGGATGGATGGATCGTGAGATGGAGGAGAAATGAGAGCCCTGGTGGTTGCAATTTTATCTAAAAAGAAATGTTGGAAGTTATCGCACAGCTCAGCCGAGGCTTCCATGGGCGATTGTTCAGTGAGATGGAGAACAGAGTTTAGGGTGGAGAACAGAACTCGAGGGTTACGAGAGGCTAGGCCTCGAGTTGAGTGAGCATGTACTCCACTGGGTACCTGCTGCCCTTTGTTACTGTATGCTCTAGAAATGGCCTCTGTTACCCAGTGGGAGAGGCGCTGTTTTGACAGAGCTCTGCCTGCTACCGGTTTAGCAAAGCATATGAACAGCTGGTTTGGTTTGTGCTAACTGCTGGTTCTCTCCATATAAGTGCTTAGGGCCCGCACAGGGCAGAGCGCCTTTAAAATGCCTCGGTTCTGCACTCAGGACAGGAGGAGGAGGAAAAGCAGATAGTTCAAAGCCCAGACTTTTGTAATTTAAAGTTGGGACTTTTGGCACATATGCGGGATTTGGACGCAAAGTGACCTTTGACCCATCCTGAGTAAACTGGATGCACAGGTGATAGACTGACAATGTGTGTAGGTCACCCACATGCTTAGCCGAGCACATAGCTAAGAGCAATGCAGTCTTGTAGGACAGCATGTCAATCTTAATACTCTGTAGTGGCTCAAATGGGGGCTCACAGAGGGCGTCCACCACGAGTGACAGGTCCCACTGTGGGGCTTAAACCCTGCTTGGAGGCCTTTTTTCAGCACGCCCTTCATGAACCGGATCATGAGAGGGTGGGCGGGCACCAGGTGATCTGCCTCCCCATCCTTCATGGCAAGCTGAAACAGCGGATAAAAATACCTTAAAAGTAGAAAAAGAGCGGCCATTTTCCAGTAGGTCCTGCAAGAAGGTGAGAAGCTGGGCTAAATTACAGGAATATGGAGTAATATTACTCTCTAGACACCAGATCTCAAAAACACGCCTATTTCGTGTATAGAATGTTTGTGTTGACTCTGCACGAGCACCCTGTATTGTGTTTATCTTGTTACTGGGTAGGCCAGAGGCTAGCAGCCGGTCCCTCTCAGGGGCAAGGCCCAAAGTGCCCAGAGGCTCAGGCGAGGGTGCCACACCTACCCGTGGGCCTGCGTCAGGAGGTCCCTATGTGCAGGCAGCCCTCATGTTGTTCCTGCTAAAATTGAAATCACTTCTGCAAACCAGGCCTTCTTTGGCCACATTGGGGCCACCATAATCTGTGAGAGCCCCCCCCCCTTGTATACAGGTAGTCCCCGATTTACGAGCGCTCTGATCTGCGAGGTTCCAGACTTACGAGCTGCGAATTTTTGGAAAAAACGAAAAAAATACTGAGTTTTCATGTGTTTTTTCACTACAGTTAGTTAGTTAACATGCGCGTAGGCAAGGGGGGTTCGGGGGGTTCGAACGAACCGCTCACTTTTAAAGGAGCAGTTGACAGTGCTGAATTGATGTGGCTGGATAGCTCAACTGATAAAGCCTCCGCCTTCAGTCCCAAAGGTCGTGAGATCGAGTCCCGCATGGTACAACATTTTTTTTTTTTTATTCATTCCAAATTAAAAAAGCACAAGAAAACTATTTACAAAACAGCAAGGAATAAAACAATGCATTAAATGAAAGGAATCAGACGAAGAAAATAATCTTATCTGCCCCTTCTCAAACTATTTTTTTTTTTCAAACACTTGATTCAAACAACTAATTTTACATTTGTCTTTTATTGGATAAAAAAAGTAGTTAATATGCGCCTGTGAAGAAAGAAGAATGTGTTAACCACAGGCTGTGGTTAACACATTCTTCTTTTTTTATCCAATAAAAGAGTGTTTGGAAAAAAAATAGTTTGAGAAGGGGCAGATAAGATTATTTTCTTCGTCTGATTCCTTTCATTTAATGCATTGTTTTATTCCTTGCTGTTTTGTAAATAGTTTTCTTGTGCTTTTTTAATTTGGAATGAATTTAAAAAAAAAATTTTGTACCATGCGGGACTCAATCTCACGACCTTTGGGACTGACGGCTGAAGCTTTATCAGTTGAGCTATCCAGCCACATCAGTTCAGCATTGTCAACTTCTCCTTTAAAACGAACCGCCCCCCACAAAATTCTGGCTACGCCCATGGTTAAGCATATAAACACACGTTTCCGATCATTTTTATGCACTCAAAAGTAGTTTTTAGATGAAAATAGAGTGTTTTTAGTCGCACTAGCGAAAACCGTTCCAATTTACGAGCGGATTTCCGGATTTACGAGAGAAATGGCGGCCGTTCCAAATTACGAGATTTCCGGTTTACGAGCGCCTCGTTGTAACAGATCTCGCTCGTAAATCGGGGACTACCTGTACATGTTCCAGAGTAGCTTGAATTAAAGTGACAGGTGGGAACGTGTAATACAGCTTCGACGCTGGCCAATCGTGCGCTAACGTATCGAGCCCCAAGGGTGCACATGCGTCCCGTATTGAATGGAACATAGCAAGATGGGTGTTGTCCCTGCACGCGAAGAGATCTGTATCTACTTTCCCGTATCGTGCCCACAACTGGTTCACGATACGTGGGTGAAGACGCCATTCTGCTGAGAGGGGCACTCCTCTTGAGAGAGCGTCTGCCCCGTAGTTCAGCTCCCCCGGCAGGTGTGTTGCTTTGAGCAACAGCACTCATGAGCTGCACCATTTGAGAAGCTTCTGAGTCAGAAGCAGGAGGGGGGATCGTGTCCCCCCCTTCCCTGTTGACGTGCGTGATCACGCACTTGTTGTCCGTATATATATA
>JBBPBX010026883.1:18025-29554 GCA_038048925.1 Garcialebias charrua
TATGTGATGTGAATGGCTGTCAGCTACTATGATCACATTTTGTGAAACTGACTGTCTTAGGCATTTTTTTGTGTTATAGTCACTTTGACTGTGGAAGCCATCTTGAATTGAATTGGCTCCAAAAGGTCATCAGTTTTAACTGTGCATCCAATCCTGACTGATGGTCCTCTTTTTGCACGTGGCAAATAGTATTGTCTGTCACCAGCAAGCTGGTCGATCCACCACGAGAAGGTGACTGAGTTTGTTGCCGCACCTCGGACTGAAGAAGTCTTTTGGGTAAATGACGAAACGTTTGGACGAAGAAGAATCTGTCCAGATGACCTGACTTTACTTTGTTAGATTGATCTACCTGGATTATTGAGCATGCATGAAAATGACCTGGCATCGTGCAGCCTTCACAACACAAACTTACACTGTGCCAAGCAAGTGACACAAAAATAAAAAATAAACACTTTTTAGTCTGCCAGTAATTATTAAAACTAAATAATTTACAGGGACTTCCTACCTTGATGCCAGTTTCTACATTTCATACATTTTATTCCCCTATCCTTCACAATTCACTTGGAATAACATCCATCTCCTGTTGTTTTCCTTTCCACTAACCCAGAAGTCTGCAACCTTTATGATCAAAAGAGCCATTTTACGCCTTCATTCACTAAATAAAAGTGATCAGAGCTGCAACAACCTGCTGTGATTATCAACTGGTGGCCCGAGGGCCACTTTGGGTTTGTTGGAGAAGGCTTTTGTGGCCATTAGGGGTGACGTTATGAAGCTAAAATATCTAATAATTTAGATTTTTACAATTTAAGACAAATGTAAAGACCAGATTCTTGTAAAAGGGGGTGGGTAGTTTTTAATTAATAAAAACTATGAACTATGCAGACCTATGCATTTTTTTATTGTGGAAAAACAAGTACAGAAATAAAGCATTAAATTAAAGTATGTTTTACTCCTTGTACATGTTCCAGCAAAAGAAAAGACAAGAAAAGAGTTAGCTAGTCCTTGTTTTTTATCATTAATGTAACAACCAATAAAAGGCAGCTTTATGTCAGTTTTTTTAGCAAAGCTTGAAAGAGCTGCTGCAGAGGAACCAAAGAGCCGCATGTGGCTCCAGAGCCACAGGTTGCAGACCCCTGTAACCCATACACAGATGCTTGAGCACCCCCCAAAAAGAGGCTAAAATTTCCACTGTTTGGGTGTCCAACAAATATTTGTCAAACTGCATAAAATGCACTACAAAAGCAACTTGAATTAGCTTTTTTTTTTTTTTTAAACCTGCAGAGCAATGGTTTTGTAGCTGAAGCAAAAAAAAAAAAATTTGTAGAAACGTTTCGTCTTTCGTTCGTTTCCCCAGACTGAGGAAGTCTTTCAGACGAAAGACGAAACGTTTTTACAATTTTTTGCTTTGTTTTGTTTTGCTTTTTTGAATGTCCAGAGGACCAGACTTAGCTTCTTTTTTTTTTTAAATGTTTCTACCTGGATTATTGAGCATGCATCAGGGTATTTTGTTGTAACGTTTAAAGTAAAATGATACTGGAATGTGGTAGCAGTGAAATGTTTCGTTTAATTTGTGGTTTGGTAAAGTTTAGTAATGATAAAGACTGATCAAATCGACAGGGGGGAGGGAAGGCTCTTCGCCAACAGGTCTGAGATCAGTTTTCATGGGTGGTCCTGTTGCTGGATTACCTAACAACAGGCTTCAGATAAGCGCACAGAGTCCCCGCCCTCTTTAGTGGATATTAAAACGCGATTGGTCAGAGCCATTGACGCTTGCACTGGTCTCTTGTAGCTATTGGTGCAGCTGCATGTCATTAAATGTCAGTCAAAGTGATTGACCAATCAAATGTAGGCCTGGGCTCCTAGTCCCGCCCATTTGTTCGTTGACGCACAGGGTCATGTGTTGTTTGTGCTGTGGCCCGTAGAGATGTGTACAGGAGCAGAGGAGAGGGAGTGCTAACGGAGCTAGCTGGTCCCTCCCGGTGGCAGCAACACGGCTGGACGTGCTCATGTTCTACACGGTAGGCTTTATTTCATGAAAAAAAAAGAAGCCCGCTTTGGATTACCTGCCTCGCTGCTACAAAGAGACGTTTTTTTGTGTGTTTTTGGGAGTAACAAAGCCGGTGTGTGCGCGCGGATCACAAATCAAGCGAGTGAACGTTAGCTGGCCTAGCCGGACTCGGGAGCTCGTCTCTCCCAAAAACAAGAATGGGGTCTAGGATTAGCCTGCTACTAAAGTGACCTCTGATTGTAAGAGCGCTCATGGCGAATTTCACGAACTACCAGGAAGGCAAGGCCACGATGTTGATGGTGGAGGCGCAGCGGAGGAGGGACGTGGGGACCAGACCTGCGGCCACGAACGGAGACGGCTCGGTGGGGGAACCCCCTTCCCCGATCGTTAATATCGGCGGAGCAGCAGCAGGAGGTGGTGGAGGAGGTGGCTCTCGTCTCCACCAGCACAGCCTCGCACAAGAGTCGCCAAAGGATCCGCAGCATCACCACCAGCTCGCTCCGCAGCAGCAGCAGCATCTTCTCGGGGAAAACGCCCCCGAGTCCCCGGGCAGAAGAGGCGATGTGTACGCGGCGGTGACCGTGGCCAGCAACGCCTCGGACTCCGTCGACGACATTCGGAAGTGCGGCTACCTGAGGAAGCAGAAACACGGACACAAGCGGTTCTTCGTGCTCCGGGCCGCCAGCCACCTGGGCCCCAGCCGCCTGGAGTACTACGACAGCGAGAAGAAGTTCAGGAGCAGCCTGCGCTCGGCCAGCGGGGGGCCCGTGGCCCCCTCGCCCCCCAAGAGGGTGATATACCTCTACCAGTGCTTTACTGTCAACAAAAGGGCGGACTCGAAAAACAAACACCTCATCGCCCTTTACACCAAGGACGAGCATTTTGCCATTGTGGCGGAGAACGAGCAGGAGCAGGAGGACTGGTACGTCGCCATCAGCGAGCTGATGAGCGAGGGGAAGAGGGGACACGTGGACTCTGATGACTTGGATGATGGGTATGGTACCGTCAGCCCCGGTACTGTGTTTAAAGAGGTTTGGCAGGTTAATGTGAAACCCAAAGGACTGGGTCAAACGAAAAACCTCACCGGTGTTTACCGGCTATGCCTGTCCACGAAAATGATTCACCTCGTCAAACTGAACTCTGAAACCCCTTGCGTCAACCTCCAGCTGATGAATATACGGCGCTGTGGACATTCGGAGAGCTTCTTCTTCATCGAGGTGGGCCGCTCCTCCTCCATCGGGCCTGGGGAGATATGGATGCAGGTGGACGATTCCGTTGTGGCCCAGAACATGCACGAGACCATCCTGGAGACGATGAAAGCCCTGAAGGCCTTCGCCGAGTTCCGGCCGAGGAGCAAAAGCCAGTCCTCGGGTTCCAACCCCATGTCGTTCATCACGACGCGGCGCCACCTGGGCAACCTGCCGCCGAGCCAGACGGGGCTGCAGCGGCGGTCGAGGACGGAGTCTGTGGTTGGCACGCCGCCCTCGAGTAAAAGCTCTGGGGCGAGCGGTTATCGCTTTCGCACATCCAGCGAAGGCGAGGGGACGATGAACCGGCCGTTCCGCTCGGCCACAGGAAGTCTGGTGCACCTCAACGCGGCCCGTGCGGCTCATAACCGCCAGGAAGTGGCCGGCGGCAGCAGTTGGAGCGGAGTTGCCACTGGAAACGCTGGGACGAGCACTGGGGGCAGTCGCTACGTCAGAGCCGTCCCAGGTTCATCATCCACCTGCCACGCCCGCTCCGCGTCGCTTCCCGTCTCCCACTTTCCCTCCACCACCAGTCCAGTCAGCGTTTCCTCCAGCAGCGGCCACGGCTCCGTATCGGACACGTTCACTCGCCCGTCCAGTGCATCGATATGCGGCTCGCCGTCGGATGGTGGCTTCAACTCTTCGGACGAGTACGGCTCCAGCCCGGGCGACTTCCGGTACTTCCGGGTGAGGAGCAACACCCCAGACTCTCTGGGAAACACGCCACCCATCAGAGAGGAGAACTGTCTAAATGACTACATGGCCATGAGCTGGAGCCGGGAGGTCTTCGGCACCAGCGTGTGTTTTGGAAATGCTAGTGGAGGGGACGCACCACGCGACGAGAGCACATCAGCTGCGGAGGATGAGCGGTTTTCATCTTCATCCTCACTAAGGAGGAGGACTCACTCTTTCTCCAGACCTACTGGGGGTGCGACGGGAGGCTCTGGAGTTGCAGTTTATCAGAAAATGACCCAGACCAACTCCTCTCTGGACGAAGGGTCAGACGTGGTGTTGCCATTCGGCGGAGGGTTGCTCCGCGGTGGGCCTTCGTCCTCCTCCTCCTCGCTCCGCTCTGACTACAGCTCCTGCTCTGAGCACAGCCAGCAGAGCCGTCCCTCCACGTCGTCCCGGACGGAGTCTGGTGCTGAGCGCCCCCCGCTTTCCTCCTCCTCTGCCAAGGAAGACGGCGGCTACATGCCCATGATGTGTGGTGTGGCCGCGTCGCCCCGGGACACCCCTCCTGACTACATGCCTATGCAACCCACATCTTACCCCTGCAACGCCTCTCACTCTCCTCAATTAGGTACGCGCTCCGCTCACCACAATCCACAGATCCAGCCTCAATCTTCCACAGACTCTCACGGCTACATGATGATGCTCCCAGGGGGCAGCGGCACCTCTCCCTCCCCCGTACAGTCCTCTCCAAGCCCTCACAGTAGCTCCAGCATGGCTGCTGCCGGTCGGAGCGACAGCATAGCTGAGAGACCGGAGAACGGAGAGTACATGGACATGTCCTACAGCGGCAGGTGCAAGCTCATAAGTGAAGACAGTGGTGACTATTACGCCCCTGTGGAGACCCCCAAGTCTTACAGCCCCTATTTCTCCCTCCCTCGCTCCTACAAGGCCCCCACCAGAGAACGAGACGAGAAGGAGGACGGGGAGTATGTACCCATGAGTTCTCCTGCCAAGCCAGTATATTCATCAGTCGCAACAGCGTCAATGTCAATACCACAAAAAAGGGGTGGAGGAGGAGGCAGCACCTCCACTCCCTCTCATCCTCCTCCGCCGTATGGAGCTCACCACACAACCGCAGCGATGGCCGACAGGCAGATTGTGAGGCCCACCCGCCTTCCTTTAGGCAGGAGGAGCTTCCACGGTCCGCCGAGGGTCAGCGAGCCCTCCACAGCGTCTGCAGGCTCCTCGGCTTCAGTCCCGGCTGCGGACGTCTCGCGCGAGGGCCCTTCCAGTCCCGGAGAGTACATCAACATCGAGTTTGGCGATCACTTTCCACACCAACAGCAGCCTCCCGCCTATCCGCTCTCAGCCCAAGACGAAACGTCAAGTGACCCTCGTCGTTCCCCTCCCCATTCCCAGGATTACATGAGTGTGGAGGTGGGAGCAGAGCAGCAGGTCGCTGCTGGATGTGCGGGTAAGAATCAGTCGCCCAGGCCCAGCCTCGTCGCACCCTGGAACCCACCCAGCTACATCCGACCTCTTGCCAATAACCCAGGGGTGCTGGCTTCCCCTGGAGTCCAGCGGGGAGATCGCTGGAGGTCGGTGGGAGATGATTACACAGATATGACCTTTAACCTCAGCAGAGGTGAGCAGACTCAAACGAGCCCCACAGCCATGCTGCAGCATCTCTGTGTGATCGAGGGACGTTACGATTATCTCCCATCCAACTCCTCCTCCATTTCCCCTCCTCTCCCCACATCAAGCCACCAGCTGGAGCCAAAGGTGGTGCGAGCAGATCCCCAAGGCAGGCGGAGACACAGCTCGGAGACGTTCTCGTCCAGCTCCTCCTCTAATTCAACTCCATCCGGAGGAGGACTTGGCCCCTCGTCCACCCAGCCCTCGCAGTCTAACACCACAGCCAACGGATCTTACGAAGCAGAGGGACAGGCCTTCAAGTGGGCCAGCTCGGCGTCTTTCGACAGCGTTTGGATGTCCGTGGAGGGCGTAGGGGATTTACTGCCTCACCAAGCCCAGCCAGGCTCCACAGACTCCAGGACCCCAGCATCCTCCTCCCCGTCTTTTTCAGGGGCCGGAGCCAGTAGCAGAATGTGCAGGAACATGTCTGTTGGCTACCAGAACGGCCTCAACTACATCGCTTTGGAGCTGAGGGAGGATGGGGGTCGTACAGAACCCACGACGTCTGGGTCTGGTAGCAGCAACGGGAGCGCAGCGACGGTGACGGCGGGGATGGTGCCCCTGCCAGAGAACGGAGCCTACGCCAGTATAGACTTCACCAAATCAGACGGAGTCACCACCACAACCAACGGTGAGTTACAGTTTTTATTTAATCGGTCAGACTGCTCGTGCACCTTTATACAGCAAAGCCTTTAAATTTAACCAGGTGTCGGCCATCATGCAGCATTTCTTTGTAGTTGATGTAACTCAATGTTTGTTTGTGACTTTTTAAAGGTGCAAAAACTTGTTAAACTAGAGAAAATGCAGTGTGAATGCTAAGAAACAGCTGAAATTAGCTTTAAAAACATGCTGAATTCTAGCTTAAATGAAAGAACAAGCCTTAATTAGCAGAGGAAAGCAAAAATAACTTTTTTTTGATGAGTTATGTTTAAATGAGCAGAAATTAGCACAAGATTTAGGAAATTTGCTGGAAAAAACAGATGAGATTAGCACATGATTGCTGAAAAGACAGAAAGAAGCTTAAACTAGCAGAAAGTGCTGAAATGAGCTAAAACAGTGGAATTAGCTTAAAAAGCTCAAATTAGCTGAAAAATTGCTAAATAATGGTTGAAAAAGCTGGACCTAGTAGAAAAAAGCTAAAATTAGCATAACAAGCTGAAACCAGCATGAAGATATTAATTACTCTGAAAGTAGTAGAAATTAATCACGAAAAACTTGAATCTATGTGAAAACAGCTGAAATTAGCTAAAAATGCTAAAAATAAGTACCATAGCTGAAAAGGGTAGAACAAGTTTAAATTAGCAGAAATGAGCACAAAAATTAGGAAATTTGCTGAAAAAACACCTAAAATTAGGAAAGAAATAGCTGAAAAGACAGAAGAAGCTTAAACAAATTAGCATAAGAACAGCTAAATAGTAGCTGAAATTACTGAAAAAGTTAAACCTAGTAGAAAAAAGCTGAAAGGAGCATAACAAGCTGAAACCTGAAACTACCATAAAGACATTAATTACTCTGAAAGTAGCAGAAATTAACAACGAAAAACTTTTAAGTGAAAACAGCTGAAATTAGCTAAAATGCTAAAAGTAAGTAGCTAAAAAGGTAGGACAAGCTTAAATTAGCAGAAGAAAGTAGAGACATGTTTGCCTGTTTGCTGAAAAATGCTGACATTAGCACGAAATGGAAATTATCTGAAAACAGCTGAAATTAACAACAACAAAAAAAAAGCAAAAAGTAGCTAGAAAAGCAGAAATAAGCTTAATTTACCGGTACTAGAAGGAAGTGGAGAGAACATTTTTGCTGAATTAGGCTGAAAAAAGTTGAAATTAGTGCGAAAAATTTGGAATAACTGAAATTTTTAAAATTAGCATAAAACTAGCTAAATAGTAGCTGAAATAGCAGAAAAAGCTGAAACTTTTATAAATAAGCTGAAGAGCATAACAAGCCGAAATTAACAGAAATAAGTTAGAAGAAGCACAAAAAAAGTTGTAGTTAGTAGAAAGAAGCTGAAAGGAGCTCAAAACAGCTGAAAGTAGCTGGACAAACGTTTGCACAAGGAAGCTGAAAGAAGCTGAAGCAGAACAAAATGTGAAAGGAGCAGTAAAAGGTTATAAACAAATCTAAAGAGTTGAAGGATGTAAAAATAAGGGGGGGGGGGGGAGTCAGAAAAGGCTAAATGTTTCAAAAAGCTAAAGTTGTACCTACACCAAAAGTCATGACAGCCTTCTCCTGAACGAGTTGAACCTGTTTGATTTATGATTTGTTGAAATGGCACAAAAACTGTGGAACGAGAAAGATGTAGAAAAACGAATGGAAGATAAATGGATCAGAATAGAGTGAATGCTTCATAAACATTCACACTATTCCTATTTTATCCTTCGCTGGAATCCAAAAATAACCCTGAGAGCCGCGTGCTATTAATAGTTTGATGTTGTTTGAGTGGTCTGCTCCTTTGTTGTGTTGGACTTCATATCTAGGCTGTGTGATGTCGACAGCTTCCTTCCAGCTCTTGAAGCGTCCAGCTGTTGCCTGTGAAGGCTTCTGTCTGTCTGCAGGAGCGTTGTTGTAGGAAGTGGCCCAAATGTGTGGTCCGTCTTGAGGGTTTGTGCCAAGAGAAGACAGCTGGACTTGTGAATGAACAGAGGTTTATGTTAGGTCAGCTGTGGACCCAACTAACCCCCCCCCATAAAAGGGCCTTGTAGCTGGCCTCTGCTGTGCCTGTTTGTGCACATGCTGCTGTTCTGTTTGTGTCAGCATGTACGTGAAGTGCACTCGTGTGTGCGTGTTTGTGTGTTTAAACCCTTTTTGTCTGCCCTAAGCTGGTCACTTGAGACATTTTTAATTCTAAAAACATGTTTATTTATACCAAACATGAAAAAATGCTCTGACAGCGGAGCACTTCGGATGAAGGCAAAGCTCACGATGCACATTTAAGTCTAGTCTGCTTTCACTGAACTCATCAAATTTATTCAGTTTCCTGCAAGACTGTTGCTTTAATCTAGTAAAATATTTAAAAGCCATAACGTCATTTTTTAAAAAAGTTCTGTCTAATTGAGAGATTTCCTTCTTTTCAGTGTTAAAGGTATTGTGACATGATGGTGGAAATTTGCATATTTGTCAGAACATATATATCTTATATCATTGAGCTCTGTTCGTTTTTGCAAAATAAATTATAAATATATTAAAATTTCATTCTAAATTATGGTAATTTTTTCTCTGGGATACGCCCCTAAAATTCCGCGCATTTCCGCAATACGTCATCAGTGATGTGACAACGGGAAGAAGGCAGAGCCTTGCCCGTTTGTTAGGTGTATTAACTGCTTGCCATACACATTCATTTCCTGAAGGATCGCCTCTTTTATTTGTGTACGGTAACTTGAAAAATGCCGTCATGTTGTAGCGCATTTGGGTGTTCTGATATCAGCAGTGAACAAGTGAGCCTTCACAAATTTCCAAAAGATGAGAAACTTTGACAAGAATGGACCAGACAAGGACCGGTGGGTTCCTACTAAGGAGTCGTATGTCTGCAGCGACCATTTCACTGCCGATTGTTTTCAGCACCTGGTATAAAAGAATCTTTAGGATTACCAGTAAGATTCAGAAGACTTTTAAAACCGGATGCTATTCCTACTATTTTTAAAAGAAAATCTACAGAAGAAAGTCCCACAGCTACCACGTCAAAACAACGCAGGGAAGCTACCATCGGAAGACTGTCCAGGAGATGAGTAAGTCTTTGTGTAAACATAATCGGAGGTGTGTAGTGTTTTAGATTATAAACTATATATTTTACGTGAGTTCATGTTGTTTTACTTTATACACTGTGAGTGTATAAAGCCAATTATCACGGCAGATTCTTTATGTTCGCTGCTAACAAGCTAGCCGAATCAGTAGCACACACACTTTTCTAATAATGTATTTTTAAATTATGTCTGCGCGATCAGGTAACATCTGTAGTTTCTTTTTATTCGGGGAGGGTTTATTAATGAGAGTTTTGGATGATTTACTGTCTTAAAATGATATATCTCAGACGCGACCGGGACTAAGCAGAGATAGCTGCTAACAAACATTAGCCGAGAGACGGGAGCAAACACGTAGCTATTTATGTATTTTTAAATTATGTCTGCGCGATCAGGTAACATCTGTAGTTTCTTTATTAATGAGAGTTTTGGATGATTTACTGTCTTAAAATGATATATCTCAGACGCGACCGGGACTAAGCAGAGATAGCTGCTAACAAACATTAGCCGAGAGACGGGAGCAAACACGTAGCTATTTATGTATTTTTAAATTATGTCTGCGCGATCAGGTAACATCTGTAGTTTCTTTTTATTCGGGGAGGGTTTATTAATGAGAGTTTTGGATGATTTACTGTCTTAAAATGATATATCTCAGACGCGATCGGACATGCTCCGCCATTATTATTTAAATGCGCGTTGGAGCGTGCCTTCCCGTTGTCACGTCACTGATGACGTTTTGCGGAAATGCGCAGATTTTTAGGGGCGTGTCCCAGAGAAAAAACTACCATAACTTGGAATGAAATTTTAATATATTTATAATTTATTTTGCAAAAACAATCAGAGCTGAATGATATAAGATATATATGTTCTGACAAATATGCAAATTTCCAACATCATGTCACAATACCTTTAAAACATACTGTATGTACAGTATATCATAGGGCTGGGCCATATCATATCGTTACCGGTAATACCGGTATAAAAAGCTTGCCCGGGCAAAAATCTTATATCATGATATGCTAATTTCATGACGTAATACGTCAGGGCGCACCGCCCACCCGAGTGCTTTAAACAACTGCGCACATCCCCTCCAGTCTGTACTGGTGTAAAACGCTAATTAGTTACTGCTAAAATGTTAAAAACAACGCGCGCGCGTCTCAGCTTCTCTCCCCCTGCTCTGCAGGCAGACAGCTGTCCCCCCCCCTCCCCCCGCTCCGCTCTGAGCAGCCGTGTCCTCGCTGTAAACTGTGTTACAAACACGCGCGGCTCCACAGTCACTCCTGTGATGTTTCTCTGCACGCTCAATAACCTTGCTGGTTTGTAGCAGACGTTGCTTTATTGTTTAAGCTGCACAAATACACTTAACAGACTGCATGATCCTCCACCGCTCCGTTCTCTGACTTTCTTTCACACCCGAACCTGCGCGCCTACGTCACGCTCTCACTGGCGGTGCGTTCACTGGCACTCTGTAATATACATGCACAACACTGCTGTATACATTACAACTCCATCAGAGACAGATCCGTTAAAAAAATGAATCAGAGGAATGACACAAACTTCATTTTATTTAGGCTAGTTGTTTTAGGAAACTACACCTGCACTTTAAAAATGTTTGTTATTTAGATTGGAAAAAGTCTGCACAAAATATAGATAAAAAACCACCACAAAAACTAAAGTGCAGGTGTAGTTTTACTTGGAGACTAAATACTTTACTAAATAAAGTAATTTCAGTAAAATTACCCCTTGTTGTTTTTAAAATTTTTATATAATACTGCAAAGCAACATGTTAAGTTAATTTTGTCAAATAAATACATTTGATTTTTTTTTTATAGGTTATATCACGAAATTTATCGTTATCGTGATAATACTCTGAAATATCACGATACAGTATAATTTTTGAGCCATATCGCCCACCCCTAGTATATCAACACTTTTGAATAGTATTTGACTTCTTTGCTCATTTCGTGTATTTTGGTGGCTCTCGTCAAGAGCAGTGGCAAGTGGCTGTAGCACTTCACATCATCATATTTGTGTAATGCATAAATGCCAGTGCAACTTCTTTATGCAACAAGTTATAATAATATATTACATACTGATCACTGTATTATAAACAAGTAAACAACATAGTAATAATGCATGGTTTTCTAGTTTTATGATAGTTTATTATATA
>JBBPBX010026884.1:11504-34773 GCA_038048925.1 Garcialebias charrua
TACCTCAGGGCCACTATAAGAATCTCATGAAGTCATCACTGCTTGTAGGTGTACGTTCTGAACAGAAACCTGGGGTTATTTTTATTCTCATCTGAAGATGAATAATATACTGTACTAGCTTTTTGGAGGGCTTTCTTACATTAGTAGGCTATCTCTCCAAGTTAAATAAAATTACAGTATTCCACATTAGTGGAGGGCCATTTTCTTTCCAGCTTTCTAGATGTCTGTTGTCTGTCTGCAGGTGTGTGATCACTGCATGTGTTTACATCTAAGGTAAATGTGACAAAAGTAAAACTCCAAAGGACACTTTGCTTTACATCGGAAAACAGTTTGCTTGGGACTCCTCAGATTTATGAAGCCCATCGGCAGGAGGGCGAAACGTCTCTCATAAAAAAAGAATCTGTCCAGATGACTTGACTGAGCACTGTTGGATTTTTTTTAACCTGGATTATTGAGCATGAACTTTGATGTCTTGAACCACTTTGGCTATGGCTGTCTGACTGGGAGGAGTGGACGGGGGAGAGAACAGCCCCCCAGAAACCATTTTATCATCAGCAAACTGGTTGGTCCACTGTTGGAGTGTATGCTTAGGGGGAAAAACAGTTTACTTGGGGCTCCTTGGATTGATGAAGCCCCTTCGGATGGAGGACGAAACTAAACAACAACAACAACAACAACAACAATACAGAAAACAAACAAAAAACCAACAAACAAACAATAAACTGTCCAGATGATCTGACTGACCATTGTTAGATTTTTTTTACCTGGATTATTGAGCATGAACTTTGATGTTTGCTTCACATTGTTTACAATGAAGTGAGGTTGCTTAAATTACTTTTGAATTGCGTTAGATGTTTTGTTGTATGAGGTTTATTGTGGTTCAGTTTCGTTGTTCGGCTTTAGACCATAAAGATTCAAACTCTTGAAAAACAATGTTTTCAAATGCTCCCTGGATTTGGGATACAAAATTATGTTATATTTTGGCGTATTTAGATGAAGTTCAATTCAATTCAGTTCAGTTTATTTATATAGCGCCAACGCCAAGTCACAACAGTAATCTCTATAGGGCACTGAAGAGAAACATTCATATATAAATAAAGTAAATTAACACTATTTATTGGAGGAGCAGACTGCTTTGCGTTTAACTTCATCGCAGAACTCTCATCCTGCGCAAGCATGAAGGCGACAGTAGAAAGGACAAACTCCCCCATAGAAACCTTTAGCAGAACCAGGCTCAGGACAAGTGGCCATCTGCTTCGACCAGCTGAGAGGAACAGGAAGGAGGAACTGATACACAATGGCAGCATTTCAGTATGATACTGTAAACTGAAACTGTTTGCATGCAGGTCAAATGTTCACTTTTGACCTGCACATTTTCATGGCAGTTCAAACGTGTACGTTTATTAACACACACTTTTATGCAACATTTGTTTTGATGCATCCCATCATGTGCATGGAACATATTGCACACAACCTTTTAGTTAGGATGCACTGTTGATACATGAGGCCCCCGCTCCCTGAGACCCTGAACAAAATCAGGCCCAGAAAAGGTATGGAACATGGATGGATGTGTCTTATCACCATTTAAAGATCAAACAATGATAGATCTTATCAAAGAATAGCCATCCATCCCAACAGATTTATAAATTAAAAATAACAAATTAAACATTTTAGTAAAAAAAAAATAAAAAAATAAAAAAGTGTTTTGCACCAAGCTCTGTTTTCTTTAACAACTCATGGATTCAGTAGGCAGCAGTATACAGTATGTTGTATATCTGTTTCTAACACCAATCAAGTCTCTCTGAATTTTAATTGTGTTAATGATATACATTTATGTACTGACACCTTTTATAAAAAGCCATAAAGTGATAAATCTTTCTTTGGGGAAGAACATTGATGACAACAGTTTTCTAACTGCTGACTCTCATGTGGAATCCTTGTTATTTAGAAATAAATAAATAAAAATCGTGCAAAGAAGGGACATTTCAGACCAGTAGTTCTGTAAATTCTCTCCTTGCTATAAGGGTAAGGGTTCCCTGACATGCTGTAATCTAAACTTTGCTGAAAGAAGGTGTATGTGTACAATATTTTTTCAGTAATTAAGTGGCTGCAACTAAAATAAATTAAAAAAGGTTGTAAAAGCAGAACCATGTACCGTATGTGTACATGTGCATCCATACCTTCCTGTTGCTTGTGCTAATTATCCTTATTTCCCAGCAGAAGTGTGAAAAGCTGCTATTTAAGAGGAGTGCAACAATCACACCATCATGGGTCGGCCAAGTTCTTTTGCTTCGTTTTCACGGTTTGTCCATGCTCTGTATTTTGCACAATGCTGCCACAGCTGACAATTGGCTCCTTAGTTCCATTTTTAGCCAACCTGAGGCTGTTGAAACCAGTCACGTGTTTTTATTTCACACAAACAGGTGTCCGTGAATTTAGCAACCATTATTAGATCAAATTATGCTGATGTGTCCGCAATTTTCAGTTACAAACCTCGAGTTTATTGTTTAGCAATACTGAAGGCAGCCCAACGTGAAAATCTAAAGCAGGTTGTTTGGACTTTCCTAAAAAACTTTTGATTCAGAAGTACAGTCTGCAGGAGAAAGTTGGCCATCTCAATGCTTAGAGAGGCCATTACTGTGATTTGTATTGCCACTCGACCATGCTCATTTCTGCACCGAGGTACTTTCGGACGTGGCAGCTGTGACCCCAGTTAAACTGGACTGTGAGAGTAGACACTACTCTTCTGTGTCAGAAGCAGCTTCCTTCTGTCTGGGATTGCCCATCTAGCCCCAATTTGCTGGTCTTTCGGATTTCACAAAACTGTCTCCCTGAAAAATAGTGCTCCGTGGAAGCTTGGGGACTCCCAACAGCACTGTTGTTGTTGTTAGTATGTGGCGAACAGCTTGTTATGTGTGTGTTTGTGGACTTGTACAAACCAACTGGGTCATGTGCAACTGAGGGAGTGTTTGTTGTTATGGCTCATTATCTGTGTATGGACGTATGAAAGGAAACTGAGACTGAGGGGAGAGACCTTGCAAGGGGGAAAAAGGGAGACAAAGCTGGCAGCTTTTTTCGTGCTTGCCAGTGATTTTTGCTGTGTGAGTAATTACATGTGGCCCAGGGCAGAGGTTGTCTGATCTGGAAGACAACCACCTCTCCACCTACAGCTAGAGGAGGACTGCTCTAACATGGAGAAAGGGATTTAAGGAAAGATGGTTGAGCCAAAACAACACTGATCACATCTGCCAACAAGGTTCTCTGTGGCAAACTTTTCAATGATTTACACATTACATCATCTCCTATCATCATTTTTTCTTTCTTTCAGCTACTCCCTACTTCAGGGTTGTGGCAGTGAGCCTACTTGCACAAAGATTTGGCAATAGTTTTTATTTTGGATGCCCTTCCTGACGCAACCAGGAGGAACGGGTGACTTCCATCTAGGGTGCACAAGGGAGCGGATGAGGAGCTTAATTAAGGCCTTGTTCAAGGACCCAGAGTGGGGCAAATTAGGAAAGAGATAGGCAATTCACCTTTCCTACCCACAATTTGATGTTATGGTCAACTTGAACTGGTGACCTTCTGATCACAGGTTCACCTTTCATCTCTGTGCCACCATTCTCATTTCCCCCTCAAGTTCGTTATGCCTCCATTTGAGATAAAATCTCAAATCTGCAAAACCTGGCTCATCACTTTGTGCAAGGATACCTACCTAGTTACTGTAGCATAGTATTTACTGTGACTTTTATTTACTGGATATGAAATATTGACTGCCTTTTCTAGAGTAATTCATAGTGTTCCTGTCTTTAATCTTTAAGACTTCCTGATGCATGCTCAATAATCCAGGTAGAAAAATCTAAAAAAGTTAAGTCTGGTCCTCTGGATATTTAAAAGACAAAACATAACAAAAAATTGTAGAAACGTTTTGTCTTTCATCCGAAAGACTTCTTCAGTCTGAGGAGCTGTATTCATTCAGCTCAGTCTTATAAATAGCACCTTCTCACAGTGGATCAACCAGTTTGCTGCTGACAGCCAAAACCGGTTGCTCACATGATTAACGAGGACCATCAGCCTAACGATGGATCTTTAGCATCCTGATGGTTGCTTGTTATTCACAGAGGGCTGAGTTGTACTTGCAATAACTGTCAGGATTTACTCAGAGAGCGACATAAAACCCAGTGGTGCAGACAGAAATACAGGCCAGGAGGTTATATAAAAATGATCACTTTAATAACAAAACAAAAAAAACTGCTGTCTTGGCAGCCAAAAACACTCATGTGTAACGGTGATGAGAGAACACAAGGGATTACCAGACGATGCGGCGACAAAGGACAGACAGGCAAGCAGAGCATATACACAGACAAGACAGGAACGCAATCACAAACACCTGGGAACAATTAACTAGGGACACAGAGCAGGACTGGGAAACTAAACCTGAAACATTAAACTAGGATGACAGGACTGAAGGTTAAACTAAGAGTACGTAAGCATGGAGACTAACTAGAAATATAGAACAGGACTGGAACAAGGGAAACTAATAAAACTAACAGATCTGGAACTGACTGACAGGAAAATATTACAAGGAGAACAGACAAGGAAAGACCACAGGATGGAGCCATCCTTACAGTACCCCCCTCAAGGACACTCCCAGGTGCCCCCATGAACCTTCCCCCCCCAAAGAAAACCTAGGGCGGGCAGAGGGAGGAAACCGCAAGGAAGGAGGGCACGAGGAAGACAAAGGGACACAAGGAAAACACAAGGGCACGAGACCAAAAACCGGCAGGCGAGGCCTGGGAGTAAACACACAAAAACTGAACTATGGAAACTAAAACACAACCAAACACAAAAGACTAGACCTAAAACTGGGGAAACCAAACACAAAGACTAAACCTAAAACTGGGGAAACTACACACAAAGACTAAACCTAAAACCGTGGAAACTAAACACGAAGACTAGACCCAAGAAACCACCAAACAACCAAAGAGGGCGACCAGGAGATTGACATCAGCCAATGGACGGGCGGGCGGGAGGCCATCCATCACGAAGGGTCTCGTCTGGCGGGTGACTGGGAGACCGTCCATCACGTAGGGCCACGTCAGGCGGGCGACCGGGAGGCCGACCATCGAGCAGGGCCACTTCTAGCGGGCAACCGGAAGACCGTCCAGCATCAGCAGCAACCAAGACCACCACAGCAGGGCCAGGAACGTCGTAGGCAAATACTTTGTCGGTAGGTACACAGAGTTCGCCGACTGGTGCACAGACTTCGTTGGCAGGGTCATCAAGCATAGGAACGTCATCGGCAAGATCCACGTCTGCAGGGACACAATTGACGACGGCAGGTTCATACTCGTCGAAAGCAGAGACGTCCCCTAGCGTAGGGATGACACCAGGTGAGGAATCAAGGGAAGAGTGAGCGGTGACAAGACCCGCCCCCGGGAAGACACTGTGACTGATTTAATTGGACCAAGCAAGAGCAGCTTCGAATGACAGTGAGGCGTTGGTTTCCACCCTCACCGGAAACCTAGGAGGTGAGGTAATGGAACTTGCCTCCACTGGAGCACTGGGGTTACATCCAAAAAACTCGGGTTTGCCGAACCGAGTCTGATCAACTTACCATGACGGAAGTGTGGTTGACTGCTTCCGGGGCTTCTTTTTGCTGCTCTTATGGCGGTGGAGAGACTGGGGAACAGGAAGAAAAGAAAGTTTGTCCTCATCCTCAACAGATGTCCATCCGGAAATGACAAGTGGACCTGGAGAAGGAGACGAACTGGAGTAGGAGGTCAGGCGGTCCTCTTGGAGCTGAACCCATCCTTCCTCTTCGAGAACCCGGAGGGAAGAAGGATGCCATTGTTTAGTTTAAGCTGTTTGCACAGCTGAAAGTAGACAGTACACAGGAACCTTTTAGGTATCGGCCAACGTATCTTCTAACGTTTATCTCTTTCTGTGTAATTTAGATGTGTCACAACTGTCGACCCAGTTGCAGGTGTGTCTGATTGTTCAGACTGCGACGGGTCACTGTCGTTGTTGTGTGTGTTTTCTCACTTCTTGACTGAAGAGGGGCTCTTTGAGTCTGTAAAAACTACGTAATTTATTATTAGTTCTAGACTCAAATGCTCTTGAACCAAGGTTTCATCGAAAGCTTGGCTGGTTGCCGATTTATTTGTCCAAGAGGACAATATAGCATCTTCGTGTGGAAACCATGAATATCCACACCTTCTTCTACCTGTGGTAGGTAGTGTTCAGTGAGTGCTGATTGTTTTAGCTCGCAGAGGAGGTTCTCTTGTTGGGCCAGGGTTGGGTCCAACTGTTGGGTCTCTTCTGCCTCACCTGTATTTGAAGGTTCACTTACCGGGCTTGTGCTCTCAGTTGGGGAGTCATTTGTACCTTCTGCAGTACCTGCTGTTAGACAGTCAGTGTCGTGACCTTCAGGATATTGTTGACCGTCAGCATTTTGTTTGCTGTCAGCATCTGTGGCAATGTTGATGTTTTTGTTGTCAACTATGTGCTCTGAGTTTTTGTAAAAGATAGTGCTGTACATCGTTGCACCAGGTTGGTGAATGTTGTTAGTGTCATTATCAATGACAATGCCACTCATTGTATCAGGTTGGTCAACCACTGTAACATTCAAATCCTCTAACAAACTACTTACTTCCTCTGTCTCTTCCGAGCATAGAGGTGTTGGGTCATTTTCCTGGGGCTTTTGTGACTCTTTGCATGCCTTGAACTGTTCTGTTTGAGGTACGGTAGGTGCAATTCCATGGCTCAAGGGGTTCCTGTCGGGACCACGCATTGTTACATGAGTATAGGTCCCCATACTTTCACTTCTTTTGAAGTTCACCCACCATTAGACCTTTGTTTTCACCCATTTGGTTTGATCTGAACCATTTTGGGTCTCTTAAAGAGTGAACACCTACCATCTGTGGTTCTATGGTTGTCTCAGACTTTTCAATCTGAGGTGCACTAGGAGCGGGGCTCCCTTTATACCATTTTGAGTCACTGTTCCAGCTGGCACCAACATTTCGTTGTTTGTTGGTTTGAAAATCTTGTTTATTATCGCTTTCTGTAGGAGAGGGAACCTCTTCTATTTTTAGAAACTGGGGTTTGACCTTTTGACCTGGGCACACCTCTAAGGGTGTTTTGCTTTGCATGTGAGCCTCAAAAACATTTACAGCACACCGTTTTATTTCTGATTGTCTAATCTGACGTTGTAACTCAAGGCCTCTTTGGAGAAGTTTTTCTCTTTCTCGCATGCCCTTCTGCCTTATCAATTCAATCTTTGCTTTGAGCAGCTTTAAAGCTTCATCTTTTTCTTGCCAGATGTAATTGGCAGCTGAGTAGTTACCACGCTTTGAGACAGATTCTCCTTCTGTGCGAGGTTCAGGGGGAGCAGGTCCTGTGTTTGGGAGTTCCTGTTGGGACCCACCATTGTCACATGGATATTCATTCAACCTTTATTTAGTCAGGTAAATCTCATTGAGCCTCGTGGGCTCATTTACAAAAGTGACCTGCTATAAACTAAAGAATGATGAACAGCAATGGTAGAATTTCCTTAAACAACAAACAACAGAAAAACATGAGAGAAATACAAAGTGAAATGCAAAGTATCAAAAACTAGCAAAACACCACAAGGTAGATGTACAAAATCAAAAACAAGAACATATCTGCAATGGTTTTTGCCAGGATTCCAAAAGATTCTTAAAACCATTTAGAGACGGCAAGGCCGAGAACTTCAGATCTTTTTGTAAGATATTCCAGGAAGCAGGAGCAGAGTAGGAGAAGGCCCTTTTTCCAAGTTCAGTCCTCACTGACGGAACACTGCAGGTGATCATGTCCTGAGAGTGCACGCTGTAGCTGCACTCACGCAGAGACATGTAGGAGGAGATGTATGAGGGCAGCAGACCAAGAAGTGATTTAAATATGAAAATGTACCAGTGGAAGAGTCTGCGTGAGGATAATGATGTCCAGTTAAGTGAGAACATTTATTGGGTCCGATTCTAAAAGGCAACTGAAGGAGGGGGTCTCAGCTAGCAGACTCCTCAACGCAGCCTAAGGGCTTAGAGACGCGTCAAATCTGGGAGCGCAGGAGAGGTGCTCCAGCTGGAGCCGACGAGAGAAAAGCGCACAAACCTTGGTCTCCCGCTAGATCCAAGGAAAACAGCTCAGAGAAGCTCCCTGTCAGCTTAAACCTCCTGCCATCAAGTTAAAAGCCAATCTAACTGATTAAGATGTACTTTTCTTATAACCAACTGTAAACTTTTGTATTAATCTACAATTTAAAGCTGTTCCTCCCCTGCCAAGCATTAATTAAAGACAAAGCAAAACGTAAAATTCTTGACTTTTATTTATCACCCTCTTGTTCATGGAAATGTGAGTTTGGTTCAAAAGGTAACAACAGAAAAATGAGGTTTTCACTGGTTAAACTTAGCCCAATGAGTAATTTAAAACAACACCCAAGGGTTCAACTTCCTGGACTCTAAAACTATACCAGATCGAGTAACAATTGCAACTCTTAAATTAGTTGAAGAGCTGCTGTTAATGCACAGTTTCCTTATGTTAACCACTCTAGTCCCCGGCTACTAAGGTGGGACGAGACGTATGGTGAATGATTGCGTGTGACGTGCAGATGGAGGCAGGTAATTGTCTGGATGAGTCTTCTCATTAACAGCCTTGAGTCAGAACTGTTCCCCGTGGTTACTGGTAATAATCGAGCCTCGTAGATTAGTTCAAGGACCCTCTTAGAAGGTAGGCTGCAGTGAGGGCGTACCACATGCCCTGTGGCTACCTCTTTGATCGACAAGCAAGACAGGTAGTTAGGATATGATGCAAAATTCCAAAGATAAAATATTTGTTCCCATTTATTTACCATTGTACATGACCTATGTGCCTCTGGTGAACTCAGATCATAAAAACTTTTAACTCCTTTTGGCAGACTAAGATGTCTATGGAAGTGTTTCATGAGGAATGTATGATTGCAGCACCTCACCACAGAAGCTCAGGAGAAGGTGGCAGTCCAAGGGAACAGCAAAGAGGTAGATCAAGTCTTCAGGCAACTGACCTCCCCAACATCCAGCTGTTGTACCCTTTTTCATCCCATCTTCCATTGGATTTGTGGAAATTATTTCTTTAATGAAAAACAAGTGGACTGATGTGTGACACAAATGTTCTTCTGAACTAATTAGAAATGAGCTCATTGTCATTCTCAATTATGAAATGTCTTTTTCAGAGTTTTATTCTTAGGCTCTGAAAAACAAACCACTCCTTACTGCGGCACAAGCTCTACACAAATACAAATGGAAGAAACAGGTTGACTCCACGACAAATGTGGAAAACATCAGCAACTGTTCTGGCCATTGAAATGCTGCCCAGCATGTGTGAATAAATGTGCCGTGTTGTAAACACTCAGACTCAACTGCTGTGCGAGCTGAGCTGTAAGCTGAATGCAATTTTTGCTGAGAATAGCAGGCTACTTGCGGTTCTTGAATCTCGCTGTGGGAAGGAATAGATCTCAGAGAAGTTGTAAACTCAACTCTACGTATGTGATCACAATTTGGCTGTTTGGAGTTGCCATTGAGATGTATTAGCGAGACTTTAAAAGGCAGACGGAAATTAACAGAGACCAAACAAATGTGGCTATCTGAATCTGGCTCTCCCGGCATTGGCTTTGGAAGCTTGACTATCTCAAATTCTCCTGGATATTATGTGAACAAAATGCTCTGCTCCCCCTCCCCTACCCACTCCCTTTCCCAGGAACATGGACCTGTGTCAGAGTTCTACCGAGCCGGCTGATGAACATTGCACCATCACTTATCAGGACTATGGCTGGAGGTGGAGGGGTGGCTATCTGGACAGTGTTCACTGACTGCTTCCTCTCAAATTCACAGCCTTCGCTGGCCTCCCTTATTTGTCCCTTGGTACAGCAACCTAAGTAGATGTGAAGGTGCCAGTGGCTGCGCCGCTTACTTGAGCGGTCTGTGCTGGGACCCCCACCTTCACCCACTACACATGCATACGTCTTTATGTCACCAGTATGTTGCTTTTTCTTGTGCTGAGGTCTTTTTTGCAACCTCACACTGTGTCCCATCAAGGACACAGTGTGAGATATGATTTTTAGTATGCTTCCCCTTTCCCCATATTTTTCCTTATCCTTATCTAAATGAAAAGGACAGCACTTCACACGAGGCTGCAGCCTCAGGCACCCCCATCTACCCACGTTGTTTTTTTTGGATGGCTGTACTGAAATGTAATTTTGTTGTGCTTCTGTGCAATGACAATACAGTTTGATTCTGATTCTGATCAACAGTAATGGTCTTTTCATAGATCTACACCACTTTGTGTATTTTCCCCCCATTTCTTTGTAACTACTTCCGGTTTTATCAACAGACAGATTGACATCCCACAGTCATTCAGTGCTACAAATTATCGTTTCCTACTTGTAAGGGAAAACCTGCCTTTGTGCATGTTCATTGTCATAGCTACTTGGACATTTAATGGAACTAAAGCCATCTTTTTGCTCACCTGACTGTGACAAGTTAAAATGTCAGTAATGAAAACGCTCTATTTCAGACACTTACAGAGCTCCTGTCAGCTAGTCAGTCCTGCTGTTTCCACTGCTACTGACTGCCTGTGATCTCCGGCTGACTGCCCCCCGCTTCACACAAGTCACCAGTCAACCTCGTACATATAGGTGGCAGCTAAGTGTGTCTCTACCATTTTTTCCCCTCCCAGTTATTTCCTGTGAAATGTAACTACGTCTCACCTTAACAACTCCCAGAGCCAATCAACCAAAAAACTCAAAAGCACTTCAGTGATATTCTTTTCTTTTACATACTTCTTTTGGGGCTGTTTTTAAATTGGTGTTTCGCTCTTGTCTTGGCTCAAAGAGCTGTCTGATTACTACCAAGACTGCACAGAGCAAATGTGGAAAAAACTTCCAGCACCAATCATTTCCGAGCCACAAACTGAGTGCCAAGTAGTATACAGTATGAGGTCTGCAAATTCTGTTATAGGGAGAGGGATCGAAGAAACATGTAAGGATTAAGGATTCAGTCTGGTAAAAAAAAAGAAAAGAAAAAAAAAACATTAAAAAATCTAAAACAATGCAGGTTCTTAACAGATAAGGATTAATGACTCAGTCTGGTCAAAAAGTAGGAAAAAGCAAAACATTCTGCGTGGAGTTTGCATTTTCTCTCCATGCATGCGTGGGTTTTCTCCGGGTACTCCAATTTCCTCACAGGTCAAAAACATGCAGGTCAGATTGATTGGTAACTCTAAATTTTCTGTCACTCATTCTCTCCACAGCTAATCACTACTAACTCAACCCACCTGCAGCTGCCTGAGGATAAGTGTCCTGCTGGCCTATTTAAACTCCTGCTACGCACCTCTTTAGTGCTGGGACATCAACTGCCTTATGGCAACTCGTGTACAACCAACTAACCTATTAATTGTAGCTGGTCCTAACCTTTGTGATTTCTTCAGGGACTCCCATGTCCTACTCTCTCTCGAGTCCTCCCAAGGATCTCCTATCTCCTCTGTGGATCAACGGTGTCCCTTGAACTACAAGACACCAAACAAATCAGATTGGGTCAACCTGCTCCTCTCTTCACTGACACTTCCCTCAACCCGGATCTTCTGAAAACCCAGGACCTCTCCTCCTCGAGGCACACCTGCAAAATGAAAACAGTGAAGAGTTATTCTCTACTCTGAAATTATACAAAGACTTGCTTAGAAGATTCAACTTGTCCTCTTCTCTCTTTCAGCCCTGAAAACAGTCACTGCACCTGTAACTAAAATCACTTGCCTTTTGTACCCCTGACTCTGTCATTCCTTCCCCAAGACTGCTTACTTGGGGGCATCTGTGGCAGAGTGGTTAGAGCAGTCATCGTCCAATGCACGTGTTGGGGGTTAGATTCCACCAGCAGTCACATGTTGAAGTGTCCTTGGGCAAGACCCTGAACCCCTCATTGTCGCCGATGTGTGTCCCATCGGTGTATGAATGTGATAAATCACTGATTTAATCTCTGTATAGATACAGTAGAGTGCTGTATAAATGGGTAAATGAGGACACAGATTGTAGTGTAAAGAGTTTTGAGTACAAGATAAAAAGGTGCTATATAAGTACAGTCCATTTACTTGGGGATCAACGTTAAATACAATCATGAAAGAGTTCTTTAAATATGACTGGAAACACAAAGGAAATGCACTTCATTTGATTTGATTTTAAAAGAAAATTCAATCTTTTTGAAGTTGTGTTTTGAGTAAAGGTTAATAAAAAATATATTGTGTGTAGATACATCAAAATAAACTGCATCTACTGCAGAGGGTATTTTGAGCCTTTTAAAGGAAGGTATTCTTTGAAATATTATCAGTTTACAACACAAAGGTTAAATTATGTCATCTGGACAGTGTCAGTTGTAACTGGCTCTTTGAACAATCTCAGTTTGGAGAACTAGAGTTTCAATCTGTCAAGAATTATGTGCTAATGGCTAGTCTAAACATAGCCAAGGTAAAAGTGGACTGATTTCAATCTTATTACCGTTAGAATCTCTAAAATGACATGGTGATTCATACAAATGCCATTTACATAGAGTTCTGTGGTTATTTGAACGTGCAAATTGCTGAAGCAGCTGAGAAATGTTGCGGAAGTTTAATAAAATCTCTTGACAATAATATAAAGATAAAAAAGTTATAATTACCTGTTATGAGTCTTACATCCAAAATCACTAAGTCATCACTCAGTACATGAAGGTGTAGCACAGAATATCCCTTCCTGGCTCACTCCCCACCCATTTATTTGTTTTAAATATTCCTTTAAGGATGGACGTCTAGTTTAAATTTTTTTTTTACTGCAGAGCTTCTTCCTTTTTTTAAGATCAAGAAGACAGTGAGAAACTCTTTTACTTGGTTGCATTTAAGCTTTTTCTAGCAGATTTTCAATTCAGTGAGCAGAAACATGGAGCTCCAGGCTGCAGTAGCAGTTTTTCTTTTTTTTGTTCAAAAATTATTATTTTTTGCATCAATTGGAGGCAACAAATGCAACATGGTCAGATTCTTAAATAAGAATAGTACAGGTTTTAGTGCAACTTTAAAAATGATATTTTCTTTTTCTGATCTACACTGACTCCATAGCTGCTACATGGACAAGTCTTTTTTCCAAATAATTACTGTCCAGTCTGTTGCTGATCAGCAGAGTCTAGTAGATACATTTTTCTGCTGTAATCACAAATTTTTATTTTATTTTATTTATAAAATTTGTTCATTTTTAAAATACAATACAAAACAATCCCATAAATGATAACATACAAAATATAAAAAAAAAGAAAGGTAGCAGAAGGAAGAAAAAAAAATCTTATTTTATTTGCCCCTTTTTTCAAACAATTAGTTAAATCAAAAATAATCTTCAGTAACTGAACAAATTTAATAACTCGTTCTAATTTTCTAACTCTAATACAATACACATTATGCTACTTAATTTTTTTTAACAATTCTGTTTTGATCATTTTCTTAAATGTAAACATTGACTTGGCATTTTTAACTACATTCTCCAAACCATTTCACAATCCAATTCCCTGGATTGAGGTAGAACGTCCCTTCAAACTAGCTCTGAATTTTGGTTTTACAAATATCTCTGTCCCCTTAAGATTATAACAACTTTGTCTTTTAATAAAATGCATTTGGATATTTAAAGGTAATGCGTTATTCTGAGCCCTATACATAACTTATAAAATATTATAATCTACCAAATCATGGAACTGAAAGTTATGCACCATAATAATAATAATAATAATAATTAATTCAATTTATAACGCACTTTTCATTACTGAAAATCTCAAAGTGCTACACATATATTGAATGCTACACACATTCATAAACCGGTGGCGGCAGACTACCATGCAAGGTGCTTTCCAGTCCTACCGGAAGGGAACGAGGTGCAACATACTTGCTATGGGAATTGCGCCCCCGCGCGATTACCTGAAGGAATACATTCACGCCTTTACGGCAGGGGCGTCAGCGTCGCGCCAGAGGCTCCGCCCTCTGTGCATTTAAGCGACCGACGCCCGTCCATCTTTCTCAGAAATTGCACTTCACCGAGCTTTCAGCATTGAAAAGGGCCAGATATGTTGCACCTCGTTCCCTTCCTTCAGGGAACATGAGTTATGGTGCATAACTTTCAGTTCCCTTTCAGTTCGGTCTCTCGGTGCAACATACTTGCTATGGGAACGTAATTCATTCACGCCCTTGAAATGCTCAGCAAAATGCATGTGAGAACCTCCGTCCCAAAAGACGGGCATCTCCCAGCTGCTTACTACAAGGGATGCAGAGAGCAGATGCCAAGAGGAAAAAACCAAATGTGAGAGACATTCACATGATGTCTCACATGGCCATGTATACAACAACAGCTAGAGACAGCCTAAGCATGCTCCAACAGTGTGAATATTCATCAACTCCTGTTCCCCCTTGAGAATTCCAAGGGGCAGGAGGAGCAATGTTTTTTTCTTCTTTTTTTTTAACGGCCCGACTGACAAGTGGAGCCCATCCTGATGTTGGAGAGCAGTCAAGGAGAGGGGAGACCTTTCCATTATGCTTCTCCCAGGCAAAAAACATAAAACATCAAGGGATACCCTTGTGAATGTTATTGCTGCTTGTGTCGGGACAAAGCAACCAAAGCCTTAGGCTTTCAGCCAGTACCTTTCAGAGGCCAGGCTGAGAGTTGCCACAACCCTGGACGTGGGTGTAGAAGTTGTCCATGTGCCTGAGTCAGTAGGTCCCTATGAGGAGGCAATTGCCATGGTGTCCCTGACAACATTGAGCTCAACTCCGGGAACCACGGTTTCTGTGGCCATCTGGGAGCTATGAGGATCAAGGAGAGGGCTCCCCGCCTTACCCGTTCCAATGTCGCCCCGATCAGAGGGACAGGTGGAAAAGCATAGTAGAGCACCCCTGCTGGCCAATGATGTGCCAGAGCGTCTATCCCCAATGGAGCGTCTGTCTCCTTCAGGGAGAAATAGAGGTCACAGTGTGAGCTAGCTCTACAAGCGAACAGATCCACAGAGGCTCTACCGAAACGTGACCATACCTGTTCCACGATCCGTGGGTTCAGGCTCCATTCCAACGCCAAAAGAGACCCTCTTGAAAGGGCATCTGCTCCATAATTCAGCTCACCAGGGACATGAGTCACCCTAAGTGACAGAATTCTTGGAGTACACCACGTGAGTATCCTCCGTGTCAGATCGAGGAGGGCTCGGGACCTTGTCCTTCCCTCTCTGTTGATGAAGGACACCGTTGTCCTGTTATCTGATTTTACCAGGATATGATGCCCGGTAACCAGACCTTTACTGAAGAAGTATTTCAACGACAAGAATACGGCCAGCAATTCTAAGAAGTTAATATGTAATTTGGCTTCCTGCTTGTTCCAAAGGCCGCGGGCGTTCTGATTTCTGCAGATCGCTCCCCGTCCTGTTTTTGAGGCGTTCGTCGTGATGACTACACGTGACGACACCCTTCCCAGTGAGACCCCTTCCGTAAAAACGGACGGATCTCTCCAAGGTTCCAGGGCCTTTAGACACTCTGGGTCTATCTTAACCTTTTCCGCTTGTTTGGGCAGAGTGGGTTGTATTTGTTGGTTAAATCATACCTGTATGGCCCGCATTTTCAATAATGCACGTGGCACACAAGGAATGGCTGCCGCCAGGAGGCCCAGCAGGCGTTAGCACGTTTTCACAGAGACCCGTTGGTCCAGCTTAGATTTTTTCAGACAGTGGCGAATGGAGGAAACTCTTTCCTTTGAAAGGCATGCTCTGTATCGGACAGTGTCAATCTGTACACCCAGAAATACGGTAACCCGTGACAGAGTCAGATCGCTTTTCTGTAGGTTTATGACAAAACCGAGAGACTCCAGGTGCGAGATCACCTTAAGGGAGTGTGACAGCGCCTGCTTTCTGCTTTCAGCCAGAATTAGCAGGTCATCCAAGTAATTCAAGACCCTGAGTCCTTGGTTCCTAAGAGGTGCCAGGGTTGCATCCAGACATTTAGTAAATGTGCGCGGTGCAGTCTTTAAACCAAAGGGTAAGGCTTTGAATTCATAAGCGTTTCCTTCGAATGCAAAACGGAGGAACTTTCTATGTCTCCTCCACATACCTACATGGAAATAGGCATCTTTCAAATCCACTGTAAATGCATAGTCTCCTGGTCTCACAGACTGGAGAACTTGCCGTAGTGTAAGCATCCTGAACTTGAAAGTTTTAATCCTTTTATTGAGAGTCCTGAGATCCAGAATCGGTCTCAAGGAACTGTCCTTTTTGGGCACCAGGAAGTACTTGCTGTAGTGTCCGGAGCGTAGTTTGCGTCCTAATGCCGGTTACCCACTGCACAACTCGAAACGCGCCTGCCGTCCCCTTTTGGCCGCTGGTCACGGTCCCACTGAACCACTGAACACCGTCTGATGACGTACACTAGGGGGTAGCAGAGGGAGGGGTCTCTGGCTTGTTTTCCGGGTTCAGTTGTTGTGTAAACTGCACCTCCGACGGTCTTCGATGAGATTAAAACTTTTTTTTATGTTTGGGGTGATCTACACTGGAGAGGACAGCAGCCTGTCAGCAGCAACTGTAAAAATGTCACGTTTCTTACCGGAGTTTGGTTCCAATTCCTGGAGGCTGGATCCGGTAAGTTTAAAAAGTAAAAAAAAAGTCCCGTTGTGGTTGTGTAATCAGATAGCAGAGGCTCTCTCGACTGTTTGCTGGACGCGTCGAGAAGCCAGAGATCGAATTTTATGGCGTTGGCAGTTCGACGCCGACGCGCGCGTGCGTGTGCAGGCTGCCCCCGCGCCGCTTCGATCACTTGAATCGCGCCGCTTCCTTGTTCGCCGTCACTCCACGCGTCTCCTCCATAGACTTTGAATGTAAACCGGCCGCTTCGGGCGCTCGACAAAGGGGGCAGTGGGTAACAGGCATAAGACCAAACTAATCACTCCCTTTTTCAGCATGGTTGAAACTTCCTCCCTTAGCACGCGCACACGCATAGGGTCAGTGCTGGGTAGCGCTAATCCAAAAATTAGTTCCGCAATTTCTAAAGCACTTATTGATTTATTTAGGTCCGCAATTTCAAAAGCACTTATGTATTAGCAATGCTAGCGGACGCTAATGCTAACACGCTAACCGCCATTTTGAAGAGGGCATATGGCGAAATACTTTTTTTAATCCAGCAGATTTGACCATTTGAACCGGTCAAGCTCAGAAAAACCTTGTGCTATAAAGTCAGCTAAGAAATATATTTTTCTCAGCAAAGAAATAATTGTTTTTACCGTGTTTTCATGGAAAGTCCTTATCTTCTGTGGCCGTCGCGGCCGCCATTTTGAAGAGGGCATATGGCGAAATACTTTTTAAAATCCAGACGCTGAGAAACATCCATAAGTTCACCCTCCATGTTAAAAACTCTTCGTCTGACTCTTCGAAAACAAGCAATAAGGCTGCAGAGTAACACACTGGCTGCTAACTGAGAGCGCTCGCTCTAGCAAAGAGACTGTGAGGGGACGCTTTTTTGTCACGGACCACATCCGGCGCTGACAGGATATGGTCTGTTAGCAGTCGTCCGGGCCTGTAAATACGTTTTTTCGTTTTTACTGATAGATAATTAGTTATTATCGGTACTGCATTTTAAATAAAAATAGCGCAAATCCGCTTATGAATTATAAAAGTTAGTCAAACCGCTGTTACGCTGACAAAAACGTTAGGTCCGTTGTAAGCGGATTAGTGCATTAGCGCTCCCCAGCGGTCGGAAGGCCCACCACTGCATATGGTTGATCTTAGATTGCAACATCCCTAAGAAACGAGGCGGTCTCTTTGAGAACTGCAA
Organism: Garcialebias charrua; assembly: GCA_038048925.1. NCBI lineage: Eukaryota > Metazoa > Chordata > Actinopteri > Cyprinodontiformes > Rivulidae > Garcialebias > Garcialebias charrua. Next base: position 29,352 of record JBBPBX010026884.1, read on the forward strand.
CTTGAGCCCATGACGTATAGTTGTCATGGTAGGGACACCTCCCAGGCCTGCGCATGCGCGTTGAGCCTGGATGGCATGTTTTATTTATTTTTTATTTTATTTATTTATTTAAGTTAGGACAATGCATATTAATCAACATAACAGCAGTTAGCATCAATGTAAATATGCCGGAGTTAGCACAATAGCTAATTTGCATCCGTTGTCCTAAGGCAGGTAAGAATAAGAAACGTCCCATAAAACAAAAGAGCGGAGAAAAATACAAACATCACCTATATAGCACATAACACAACATAAAATTACAATAAAAATATGATGCCATAAGAATAGACAAAGTAATCTACACATGAGTGCACTTCTGATTAGTTTTCAGCCAAAGTTTCAGAGATTGAGTTGCTGCTCCTCGTGTTTCAGGTCGAAGGGGGTGACCTTTGACCCCTCTCGCGATTTTTCGAGAAGGCTACTCGGCCCAACAGAAGATATCGCGAGATCAGGCCGTCTCCGGCGAATTCCGCGTATCTTGCTGTGGTTCATAGTTCGACCGTGAGGTCTGGGTTTTATAAAAATGGGACTCGAGTCAAGAACCAGCGTAGTTTGTGCGTTGGTACTTTTATTTTTGTACATGTCTGAAACAGTGTCTGTTTTGTTTACATATACAGTAGGCGAGTCATGTTTGGTGCACGTACACATGTCACCAGCTCCTCGTGGTTGTCTACGAGTAGAGACTGGGATTAGAAGGTTAGGTTCCCGTAACTCGTGGACGGGCGAACCTGTAAGATTTTCAGTTTGTCCTGGTTCATCAGGTCCGGAACTGGTTTCCGTAGGAAGAGGCTGAAGCAGCACTCGGACGGTACTGCGAAGCCTCACAGTCCCCAGCGGGTCTCTTTCGTGGGAGACCACGCGGGTTTTTCGTTGGTGGGGCAAATTTTTTCCTTGGCAAACCCTCACGGAGGGCATCCGCTTGTTTGCGTGCTTGTTCCAGCCTTGTCTGGACACGTTCCAGGGCTCTCCCGAAGAGTCCCGTCAACTCAATCGGGTGCTGTAGAAAGGTGGACCTCTGGTTTTCCGGGAGGTCCGACAGTGTTAGCCAAAGATGGCGCTGGGCGACAACTATTTCTGCCATTGCTTTGCCCTAGGAAATAGCTACTGTCCCCATCATGCTGAGCACGAGGTCAGAGGCACGGCGGGCCTCCTCTATGGCCGCGGATGTGGCTTGCTCATCCTTTGTTACCTGGATATCCTGTAGTTTTTCCGCCAGGTAGGCCTGTACCATGCTCGACGTATTCATTGCGCAAGCCGCAAGGCCTTGGGCCTTGTAGCACTTCTCGAGTTGTTTCTCCGAAGCGCGACAGGCTTTGCTAGGCAGCCTCGGTTTCATCCCCATGGCTGTGGGGGCCAGGTGAGCCGCCAGAGACTCCTCTATCGGGGGTGCGCTGGCAACACCCAGAGCCTCCATTTCCGCGACATCCAAGAGTCGGGACAATGGCAGCATGATGGGAGCCCTGGGTTCCGCACAGGAGCGTTTGAGTTCCGTTAGAAAGTCCGGAAAAATTGGCATTTTCTGCGATGTTGTCGGTTGCTTCACGTAGAAGTAGTTTCCCGCCAGCCTCGTAGCCCGTTGGCGAGGCGTGGGGTCTAGCCACGTGACCTGCAGGGCGTCAGCGGCCCTATGGCACAGGTCGAACAGGGCATGTACCGACAAGTCCGATTCCGGAAGGTTCTGCGCCAGGTTCTGGGAGGAATGAACAATTTCTCCCTTGTCACCGTAGTCGGCGTCTATGTCGGACACTTCTGGCATCGAGTCCTCAACAGCAGGTGAGAAGTCTGACGCGTTGTCTTCCCCGACCCGGCCACTGCACTCCAGGTCCACGTTTTCAGGCTCCGGTTTTGGAGCCGGCAGGTTAGTGCGACGTGTGACCTTCATCGCTGCGGTCCTCGCCATAGACTTGGCCAGCGTGTCCGCGCGACGTTTCCTCACTGTGGCCGTCATTCGACGACAGTAGGGGCAGGAGTCGGGGGATTCCAGCGCCTTCCTCGCGTGCAGGATCCCTAGGCAGACAGGACAGGCCTCGTGGATGTCCGTCGCCGAGAGGGAGTAGCCGCAACCGCTGGGGCATGGGCGTGAGCGAGGACTCGTCGTCCTGGTTTTCTTCTTCCTTGTCCTCCACTTTCCTTTCTCGGGAGCCATGTCTGGAGACGAGAAGAGTAGAAGTTGCGGGAGAGAAGAAAAAACTTTGTGGTAAGTAGAAAAATGCTGGACTAGCTTTCGCCAGCCCAGCAGTACGCAGGAAAATTGTCTCTGTACGCTCAGTGTAGGGAACAAGCTCACCTCAATCAAGCGACGCGAAAACAGAGAGGTCCCGCAATGTTCAGGTGTTTCAGCGAGGTGAAGGGCAAAAAAGAGAAAGATGGACGGGCATCGGTCGCTTAAATGCACAGAGGGTGGAGCCTCTGGCGCGACGCTGACGCCCCTGCCGTAAAGGCGTGAATGTATTCCTTCAGGTAATCGCGCGGGGGCGCAATTCCCATAGCAAGTATGTTGCACAGAGACCGAACTGAAAGGGAACTTCAATAACTTCATGTAGGGATATCGCAGCGGTCAGTTTTGCTGACCATACAATATTCCAGATGATAGATTGATCGATCAGGTTTTCACCTGACAAACTTATCAACAATATTCACGAGTTCCCTCTTTTTAGATTAATACCTATAATTTTGTGCCTTGGAGGTGAGAATGTAAAGACATGAAACGTCAATTTAAGAACTGGATCATTTAATTAACAAATTACATCATTTGTACATGTTTGGATCGATCGAATTTCCTATAACTAACTGTTCACAGATTTAAATTTTGAACAACAGACAAGTAAAATATGACATTACTTCTTCTGCAGGTACTCTTAACTTAGTTTGTTGCTGACAACGGATATAAAGTTTAAAGTGATTTTTTAGCAGTAAGAGGAGGAAAGGTGGAAAAGAAGGAGTGAACTATCTTGAATGTTTATAACCAGAACATGTCACGTGCTCCGCGCAGTCTCCAGCTGGACGTATCCGTGTGTAAACAATCAGCGACTTTACCTTTGACGGTCTGCAAAGAGTGATCAGGTCCTTGAAGTCCGATGAGGTCAGTCAGTTTACCTTGCAGCTTCTCACGTCCGCCTCTGGCCCACTGAAGTAACGGCAGTCTGGTTGATTTTCAGAGTAAAAGTGTTCTTGGATGTGAACACTCATTGTGGTCGGAGCTTAGAAGCTCAGGTGAGTTAACAGCAGTCTTGCTATTAACTCGGCTGTTGAACTGGACCGTTGACGCTTGGTCCAAGTTCTCAGCTTCAAAGAGAAAGTCAATTCATGTCAACTTTCTTCCAGCAACTACCGAAGAGAAGTTAGATGTGAAGGTTTTAACTGAGACGTGACCCAGAAAACGTGTTATTTTCTGATTGGCCGGATGGCATCAGAAGTTGATGTGAGANTATATTATATATATATATATATATATATATATATATATATAAATAAACGCACACACAGCATACATATATAGGTGCGTGTGTTTATTTGCCAGTTATGAACGAAAATATTAGTATCATTTAATCACTGACTACATAAAATCATAACACTAAAAGCTGTCTCTTAAATCATACCTGGTGTTCTCGATCCTCTGGAGGATACAGAGTCTTTTTTCAGGTGGTTTCTCGTAGCCCAGCCACAAAGAAGGATGCGGGTTTTTGTTTTCGGAGCATGTTCAACACACACTAGTTGCAGCCACAAATTCAGCTTCGTCTGATTATTCGTACAGCCACGAACAGCGCAACAGGTACCCGAGCTCCGCAAGGACATCTTCGCGACAATATTAGCTCGAAATAACAGAAAACAGAACTTCAACGACGCGTACAGTTTAACAAGTAAACAACGAAGGAGCCAGTGCAGAAATTCTACTTCCGATGTGAAACGGAAGTAAGTCCCATAATCGCTTCTACAGTGACCCCCTCAGGGAATAAGGTGGATATATATATATATAGACATTGTAGCAGCCATCTTGGATTTTGACTTGGCAACCATTTCAACCGTGACCTTTTTTACACCTAGATGAGACCACACACCAAATGAAAGTTGGTATGTTGCCTTTTTCCCCCCAAGTTATCCAGTTCAACATAGACGGACGGTATTTCCAGTTACCCTCTTCACCCCGCAAAGGGGTACAAACATTTAAAAAAGACACCATGGAGTGGTGTGTGTGAGGATGTTCTGTCAGAGTGGGACATGTGATGAATGTCCTTCCCGTTTAGAGGTGCCACTGACACGAGTGGCTTTGATGGGATGCATTGATCACAGCTCATCTGTGGAAGTTAAAAGCTATTGGAAAACACCATCAGCCTGTTTAAAAGTGAGGGTTTGGCTAAAGTTAATCATAAAGCGCTGTTCCCTCTAAGCGGATTGCACTTTTGTGACGAGTCACACGGCGCAGACCTCAAGGTTTTTCAATTATTCCAGCCAATTTGAAATAATGTAACTGTGACCTGAAGCTGTTTACACTGAAGGTGTTATTACAGGAGAGAGCAAAGACTTAGTGCAGACGGAGGCAAAATGCAGAGCAGGGTGTTTTTTTTTTACCCTTGGATTGCCCTAATTATACAGAGCATTGATTTTACAATGCATCCATGGATTGATTAGAAGAGCCCTGCACCTTCCCTAAGGAAGAAAGGCTTCGCTCTGTTCCCTGCTCGCCACACTGCTCTTCACTCATCCTCTGCTTCTCTCTGCTCTAATTGTTTCTTTTCCTGTTTTTGATGGCATCCTTCAGCTTCAATGCTCCTTCCCTCCCCTATTTCTGTTAATTGCTAATCTTTCTAATGTGTTTATTAAGTATTAACTCTCAACAAGACAATTACTGCTATTGTGAAACAGCTGATAAGTCTTAAATTACTGTTAAAGCTTGATCTGTACTCGTTAAAATCATTAACGGCAGTCAATTCCTTTGTAGGGACGTACAATAAAACTATTTTCTCCACCCGACAAAAGTGCTGCTTAATTAGACAAATTAAACCCAGTGAACCTGTAGCATGAATGTTTTGCTGAAAATTGATGACACTGAGTTGTTAAAGCTTAAAGAAGCAGAACTCTGGCAAAAGATGACCTAAAAAGCTTAAAAAATATATGCAATGATAGCTTATAAGTGAATAGGTAGCATACGGCTAGCTGAAAGTAGCAAAACACTTGCTAAAAGCTAAATAACAAAATGCTACCTAAAGGCTGAAAGGCTCACTAATAGTATCAAAGTGATAGAAGTTGTAAAACGTCGTTGTGAATTACATTTTTTATATATATAATTTGATTTACATTAGAATTAAGTAAAAGGGGGCAGTTTTCATAAGGCTAGTTCGTCTTCTGCCACCTTTCATTTTATTTTATTTTTTTTTATTTAATT
>JBBPBX010026885.1:0-10180 GCA_038048925.1 Garcialebias charrua
GCCGTGACGTATGTGGTGAGCGCGTGCGCTCTGGCTCCTGATTGGTCAGGTCTCCTTGAGAAAACGGCTGATTAACCAGGAACACTCCGGGAACAGCTCGCCACCTGTCCAGGAATCTGCTGCAAGTCTCCCAGAGGCCACCAGAGGGCGCACCGGGTCAAATCTGGTACCAAACAGACTTTGTTCGGTTTGTTTATGAACAGATAGATTTTATATGTTTCTGCACTGACTCGTTAATCTGGTGAAAGCTTTCATGTCCATCATGGTGAGTTTACTTTTCAGCATTACAACATACTTTGTTGCATTGAAATCATGCACATTTTTAAATGTGATCTTTTGTTTTGTCTTTTTTTTTTCTTGTTCCTTTGTCTAATTTTATGTTTCTGATACTTTCTGATCAGTTCTTGTAACCATGGTAATATGTTCTTTACAACATCTACACTGAGAAGAAGTTTTAACTTGTTATTTTTTAAACAGATAAACTGAAGCTATTTGGAGCACACACACACAAAAAAAATACAACTGTAACATCAAAAATCAAGACAATGTATACAAACAAAACTGTTACATATGTCACAGGATAACAATTATATACCACATGAAAATCTGTGTTTTTGCAATTCACATAATGTGTCCACACGGAAGGTTAGATTACTAAATACTTCTGTACAATGACCCAACATTCCCAGATATAGACTGAATGACTTTCATGCACTGTCTGTTTGAAGTCTTGTGTTCATCTACTTTAAAATCACTACTAAAATTTTAGTGCCTAAAAAGTGCAACCTAGCCTGCATGAAAGCCTACCGCCTTAATCTTTCACATGTAACTACAAAATTTTTTGAGTGGCTTGTTTTGCAGTACAGCAAGCATAACCTCTCCAGTTTATATATAGAGCCAACTGCACCACTGAAGATGCAACCTCCACTGTACTCCAGCTCGCTCCATCACATCTGGAGGAGAAAAACACACACCTTCTTTTAGCTCTTCATCATTCAAGCTGAGGCTGCTGGGGATGCTCCGTCATGTGCATCTGGTTAATCACCTTCCTGTCTCAGAGACAGCAGAGAGTCATGGTGGACAGCTGCACATTGAAAAGTGTTACAGTGACTACAGGGTCTCCTCAAGGCTGTGTCCTTAGTCCCCTTCTGTTCAGTCTGCTCTCCCATGACTGCTCTGCTCCGCTCTCTAACACCGACCGACTCATCAAATTTGCAGACACTGTAACAGGACAGTGGTGGGGTCAACGAGAAACCATTAAGAATTTGCATAAAGGAGTAAGGTGCTTAACATTGTGACGTAGCTCACACAACCTTTACCTAAATATACCGTAGTGAAAACGAAGGCGATTGTGATTGATTTTTTTATAGGAGGGTTGGTAATCAGCATCATTCATCGCTGACCACTGGTAGTACCCCTATAGCAGGGGTCACCAACCTTTTTGAAACTGAGAGCTACTTCGTGGGTACGGAGTCATACAAAGGGCACCAGTTTGATAAACTCTTCGGAAATAACAAAGCGTAAAGTGAAAAAAATGTATAATAAACATATTTTTAAGAACATATTTTTAATATAGACATTTTAAAAGATATATAAATACAAAAAAAGAATAACAACTGAATAAAATGACATTTGAAATGCAGCTTAGTAGTGAGTTGTGCTATTTTTAGAACAGGTCCACGGGCACCTCAAAATGGTCCTTGGGGGCGACCGGGTGCCCGCGGGCACCGTGTTGGTGACCCCTGCCCTGCCCTATAGTGTCAGCCATGTAAAGTTCTTGGGGGTTCTACCTGGCAAATGACAATACCTCTGCTGTCAACACCACAACTATTGTAAAAAAGTCCACAATTTACTTCACACTCAGTGACGCCTGAAAAAGGCTGGATCACCCACACCCCGTCTCATCGCTTTTTACAAAGGAACTGTGGTGTCTGTGCTGATGTGCAGCCTCACCTCCTGCTTCAGTGGTTGCAAAGCTCTGGAGAAACACCAGCTGAGATGATAAAAACAGCACTGTCCTCACTACTGGAGATAAGAAAATAAATAAAAGCACACCACCCTGCCTACGGCCTGTTCTGTTCCTGCCACTTGGGAAAATGTATTGAAGCCTTCACCCCAGATCCAGCATGATGCTGAAAAGTTTCATTCCAACAGCAAGCAAAGTCACCAATGAACTGGTCAGGTTCCAGTTTATTATTTTTAATATGAATATATTATATGTGTGTTTTATTTTTATTAGTTGGAGTTAGCTGCACTGGGGTCTGTTAATTGTGTCATGTACAGTATATATTTTTAAACAGTAAAAACTGGCTGAATTGCTTTGTTCCGCTTTGATAGTTCCTAATTATAACTAGGGATGCACCGATCCACATTTCTCACTTTCGATCCGATACCTAAAATGTGGGGATAGACCGATACTGATACTTTTCCGATCCGATATTGTTCAGGTATGGGAATCTGTATAATGAAATTTTTGTACTGAGACTATTCATTTTAACATTGTGTGAGATACACCCAATGAAGACACTCTTGAGCCTTATAACAGGAAACTCACAAACTTTAACAGCACACAAGAGGCAGGTCTATACCACACACATGTCCTTCTCACTTATGGTGCAGCTGGAAAAACTAAAAAACTGCTAAGCATTATGGGAAAGCCAACAAAATCCACTCCCCTTAACCACTAAGGGAGTGGATTTTGTTGTCTTTCCCATAATGCTTAGCATTTTTTTTGTTTTCCAGCTTTAGGTGCAGCTGGAAAACTAAAAAAAACGTTTCCTGTAAGGCTCAAGAGTGTCTTCATTAGGGTTTAACTCACACAACGTTAAGACAGCAGTCACAGAATGTGATGGAATTCAAGTGCTCTTTGAAGCTGGATTAGAAATATTGGCAGGTTGGATACGATATCCGATACTTACTACTTCCGGCACTTGGCAAAGCAGGTCGCATCTCTTTTTGCTCCTCTCCTCCCTAAAGTTTTCCTCCTCCCTGCTTTTGCATTTTTGTCTCGTCTGTAACTCTTCAGTGCTCACTCGAACCAATTTGAAATGGATTTAATTGCGTGGGCTGTTTCCTCTATCGATAAAATTTTTTCCACGAAGCGCACCGGACCAGGAGAGCCGGCTTGCCCCTTCGACACGCATGCGGTGGGATACACTATGGACTCGTGGAGTGAGTGGAAGCCAATGTGTCTGACCGTTCTTTCTGTCGAAGACGTGGAAGATTTGTGGATTATTGGCATATTGGTAGCAGTTGCTCTGATTTTTGGGATTGGCGGAGGTTTCTGCTACTGGAAGCTGAGGGAGGCTGCCGCGGCGATCAACGCGCTGGCGAAACTTCCTACTCAACAAGATTCTCTGATCCGGGCTATGACCTCAACGACCCAGCTGTTGTACGAGCTGAACCGCACGATGGGAGCAGCGGTGGACAGCCGCGGACCTGCGGTGCGTTTTGGGACTCGTTTACAGCCGACCCATCAGGGCACAGATGGGGATTTGTAGCTCGGAACCTCACATGATGCGGCGATTTGGACCTGAATAGCACCTGGACTCAAGGTTGCAGTCAAAAGTACACTGTAGCCTGGCCTGAAAATAAATAAAGCGACCAATCTAATCGGGACTCTGAGCAACCTTGAAAAGAAGGCTGACTGCAAACTTCTCCTGGAGTCGAAAGCTGTTGAGAACTCGCTGCCCCCCTCCCCCCAGAGGTCTCTGTGTGCATTCAGATGGAGCTGAGCTGAGGCCATCTACAGACTGTGCTTATCTGAAATGATTACTCACGGACTATCTCCCTGCTTGCCATGAAATGCAACATGTCTTGTCTTTATTCAGTGCAGCAAGGATCTTGTTGAGAGTTCGTAAATTTGAACATATTACGCCCATTCTCCATAACCTTCATTGGCTTCCTGTCGCCTACAGAATTCAGTACAAAACTGCTCTCATTACACATCAATGCTTACACGGAACTTCACCAGATTATCTGAAGGATATTCTTATTCCATACTCATCCACCCGTTCGCTGCGGTCACAGAACAGTAATCTCCTTCACATTCCGAGAACCAAATTAAGGACCATGGGTGACCGGGCTTTCAGTGTGGCTGCCCCCCGCCTGTGGAACTCTCTTCCTGACTGTCTGAGAGCCCCACAGTCTGTGGTTGACTTTAAGAGCGGCTTGAAGACCTTTCTTTTCAACCGAGCATACTCTACCTCCTCATGATTCTACTTTTGATCTTAGCTGATACTGTTATTGATTTTAATTGTTTTATTATTTGTTTTATTGACATTTAATTCTGTTGCACCTTGTAGCACTTTGAGATTTTCATTAATGAAAAGTGCGTTATAAATTGAATTCATTATTATTATTATTATTTATTCGTGCTAAAGCTGGTAGTTTTTTCGACTTTATCATAGAGTGTCCTAAGACAAAATGTGATAGATTCTTTTTTGAATACCAATGATTACCCGACTGTATGTTCCTTTTTCCATATCTGATTGTTGGTGGCGCGGTTTTATACTGCTGCGGCTTCCGTGCGCACGTCCCTCTTCGGATGGTGCGCGCGGCAATTGCAAAACTTTGTACCTTGGTGCAAATATGCCAATAAAGATATATTCTATTCTATTCTATTCTTACATTATGCTGTTATCGGATACCGATACTTGATCGGATCGGCCCCATCCCTAATTATAACACAACTAAAATAATTCAGCATCAAAAACTAACTCAGGCACACAATTTTTATTTGATCACATTTCTTGTTTTATAGATGAATTTCAACACTAACAGCCGTCATGGCAGTCCTGTTTGCAAAGAAAATGTCCCACCTTCGGCCAAAACAGACGCATTTCAGCAACCGAGGACCAAACAACGAACAGTTCTCGGTGCTTTGTCAGAAAATGATCATCGTGGTCGATCCATGAGCCAGGCAGGTCACTCAGACTAAACAAAAAGCTTACTAGTTGATTTATTTTGAACTAGTATTTTGTATTTTAGCGTTAGTCTGATCATCATGCTGCCTGATGTGTTCTCCTCAGGGAAGCCAGTTTTCCAGGCAGAGTTCAGTTTCAGACAGCTCACAAGTGAACGTGTTCGGTTGTCGGTCCAGTTCCAGCTACGATGTGTACATTGAGGAGGCGTGTGAGGTCGTTCTTGCAGCGTCTGGTCAAGAAGTTGTTTCACACAGTTATGAGCTCGGTGCTGAAGCTGATCCCCTGCAGAGTGAACACATGAAACTCCTGCTGGAACTCACATCAAGTGAGCGTAATCTGCACAAAATGTGCTGGTGAAGATTCTCAGTCATCCAGGACATGATAAGTTCAAAAAACTTTCAATACAGAAACAACTGGACTTTATTTGTAACAGAAAACGTTTCGCTCTTCATCCGAGGAGCTTTCTCTATTCAAAGAGCAGAGTGTGGGGTTCAGGTTTTAAAGGCTGAGATAAGATACACACATACCTATTGACAAATCACACCTCACACCTTAACGGTAAAGGTTTCTTAGGGTCTTTGTTAGTCTAATTCACAGACGAGGCTCATCTGTTCCCACCAGGCGCGAAAACCGTCTGGGAATCAGTCCTAAAGCTGCATTACACGTTTTTGAAAGTTGGAATCTGAGACCTCCTCCCCTGTTAAGAGAAGGTTTTTCTCTTTTAAGCTGGTGAAGATTCTCAGTCGTCCAGGACATGATGGAATCAAAAAAGGCGTTCAATACAGAAACAACTGGACTTTATTTGTAACAGAAAACGTTTCGCTTCCCATCCAGGGAGCTTTATCAATTCAATGAGCAGACTGTGAGTGAGTGAAGTTATAAACAAGCTGAGGTGACACGCACCAACCTATGTAAATTGAAAGCAAACACACACATACTTTCGCTAACACATGTGACAAATAAAGTCCAGTTGTTTCTGTATTGAACGTCTTTTTTGATTTTATCTTTGAACATAAACAGCTTCCTTCACCCCCCTCTCAAACCATCTGTGTTCTCAGTCCAAAATGTGCACATTCTGGTCCTCAAATGAGTGTCCCTTGTCTGTGAGGTGGAGGTGAACAGCTGAGTTTTGTCCAGAGGAGGTGGCTCTCCTGTGTTGAGCCATGCGTCTGTGAAGAGGCTGTTCAGCATTGGAGAAACTAAACAGCCTCTGTTGTTTGCTTGTTTGTTTGTACAGCACTTTGGTTGGCCTTGTCGCTGTTTTAAGTGCTCTATAAATAAAAGGGAATGGAACATTTTGGACCGTGAACACAGATGGTTTGAGAGGGGTGTGAAGGAAGCTGTTTATGTTGAAAGAGAAAAACCTTCTCTTAACAGAGGAGGTCTCAGATTCCAACTTTCAAAAATGTATAATGCAGCTTTAGGACTGATTCCCAGACGGTTTTCACACCTGATGGGAACAGAGGAGCCTCGTCTGTGAATTAGATGAACAAAGACCCTAAGAAACCCCTACTGTTAAGGTGTGATGTGTGATTAGTCAATCTACATACCGGTAGGTACTGTATGTGTGTATCTCATCTCACCCTTAAAAACCTGAGCCCTACACTCAGTGCTCTTTGAATTGAGAAAGCTCCTCGGATGAAGAGCAAAACATCTCGTACAAATAAAATCCAGTTGTTTTTGTATTGAAATATGCTGGTGAAGATTCTCAGTCATCCAGGACATGATCAAATCAAAAAAAGGCGTTCAATACAGAAACAACTGGACTTTATTTGTAACAGAAGACGTTTCGCTCTTCGTCCGAGGAGCTTTCTCAATTCAAAGAGCAGAGTTTGGGAAGGAGGTTGAGAGAAGACACACACACATACCTATGTAAATTGACAAATGAGGTGTGATTTGTCAATTGACATAGGTATGTGTGTGTGTCTTCTCTCAGCCTTTAAAACCTCACTCCCAAACTCTGCTCTTTGGGGCGGCCGTAGCGTAGTGGTAATGGCAGTCGTCCCCCGATCGGAAGGTTGGCGGTTCGAATCCTGGTTCCCCACACCATGTGTCGTTGTGTCCTTGGGCAAGACACTTAACCCCGAGTTGCTCCCGGTAGGACTGGAAAGCACCTTGCATGGTAGTCTGCCGCTACCGGTGTATGAATGTGTGTAGCATTCAATGTGTGTAGCGCTTTGAGATTTTCACTAATGAAAAGCGCGTTATAAATTGAATTCATTATTATTATTATTATTCTGTTACAAATAAAGTCCAGTTGTTTCTGTATTGAACGCCTTTTTTTTGGTTTTGTATTGAAAGTTTTGTGAATTCTGCACAAAATGATTTACAATACCGTTTTAAAGTAAGCTTTTAATCTTCTCACCGTTTACTCCTGCAGGTTCATGCCAGGATGTGTCTTTGCTGTCAGACTCAGATGAATCCTTCATGTCAAAGCAGAAGTTATTTACTGATTATGCTGAAGACATTCACCAAAACATGAGGAAGAGTGAAGTGAGTGTTTTTATTTATTTATATATTTTTTTACAACTTTATTTCTAGTTAAAGAGTCTCTGTCAGATTAAATTAGTTTTCTGCTCACGTTGGTTTCTGCATTGGATTTAACTCCAGAAAAAGTTCAGGGCAAAGCCTGATTACCTGGAGAGACACCCAGAGATCACCAGCGGCATGCGGGTCATTCTGGTGGACTGGCTGGTTGAAGTCGTTCAGGAATATAAGCTCAGTTCTGAAACCCTGCACCTCGCCGTCAACTACCTGGACCGCTTTCTGTCCTGCACGGCTTTTGCCAAACAGGGCAAGCTGCAGCTGGTTGGAACCGCTGCGTTACTGATTGCTGCGTAAGAATGTGCCATTTTTTTCATATTGCTTATCACTGAATCACTAATATCTTGAAGGGTTATGGTGTTGCACTGATTTTAGGATTCATAACTAATGAATTTTTTTGAAAAAATGCTGAGACTCTGCTGAAATGTATTTTTAAATAAGCAGAACAGAAGCTACAATCAGCATAACAGTTAAAAGCTAACATCATCAAAACTACAACCAAAAACCGAAAATAGCAAAACTGCTGTTAAAAGCTAAAATGAATGAAACAGTAGTAAAATGCTAAAATTGACAAAATAGTAGCTAAAAGCTAAATGAGCAAAACTGTAAATAATAGATCAGATAAGTGTACCGTATTTTCCGGCCTATAGGTCGCAGCTTTTTATCATTTTTTCATGGCCTGCGACCTAGTCAGGTGTGACCTATATATGGCTTTTTATAAAATAAGCTGATTTGTAATCATTTATTAACAAAAATTAAACTGAGACACACTCTTACAATAATGTCTGCTAACAAATTTATTTTTTCAAGTGTTTATCCTGCTAAAATTATTCATTTATTAAAGAAAAGTTCAGCTCAGACACATATTTGCTATAATTTTTTATCAAACAATTAATTGTTTTTAAGTGTCAATCTTCTTAAAAGCCTTGCTGTGCGCTCCTGTGGAAGAGACATTTGCAGCAGAGCTAAACACGGTCCACATTTTGACGTAGGTGCGACCTATATTCAGGTGCGACCTATATATGGATTTTTCCAATTCTTTGGCAATAATTGGACAATGCGACCTATACTCGGGTGCGACCTATAGTCCGAAAAATACGGTACCTAAACGTAAAATAAGCAAAAGCACAGCTAAAAGGTTAAATTAACAACTGCTAAAATCTAAATTTAGCAAAAATGATACTAAAACCTAAAATAAAATATAAAAAAACAGTAGATAAAAGTAAATATAAGTAAAGTCATTGCTAAAATAAATGAGCTAAACTAGCGTTAAGCTAGAATTCATAAAACTGCAGCTACAGCAACAGAGTAGCTAAAAGCTCAATTGCAAAACAGTAGCTTAAAGCTAAAATCAATAAAACTGTATAGCCAAAAGCAAAAGTGAGCAGGCCAGTAGACACTAAAAGAAAAGAAAAACAGAAACTATACTAATGTCGATTTTTGAGAACATTATTTTTGAAGCAACTGAAAATATCTCACTGTATTTCTATGGGGGAAAATTGTAAGAAAAGTTACATGATTTAAAAATTCTAAAATGCTAAAAGTTAAAGCACTCTGTTCCCAATAAAGCCAAATGTTTGACATTTATTTGTAACGGTTTTGTTTGAGTCCAAATTGAGTCCAAAGAAACTGTACTTGCGACGTAGGAAACAAAGAGTTCACACTATGGATGTTAATTTATCTTCTCACTTTGTAGGAAGTACGAGGAGATCTTTCCACCTGAGCTGAATGAGTTTGTGTACATCACAGATTTCACGTACACTAAGAAACAGCTGGTTCGGATGGAGAATGTGTTCATCAGGGTGCTGGCCTTCAGGATGTCGGCGCCCACCACAAACCAGTTCCTTCACCTCTTCATGTCCGTGCAGTCCGTCTGTCCAAACACAGAGAGCCTTGCTCTGGTATGCATTCAATCAGTGAGAAAGTGAAAGGGTTCAATCTTTATTTATTTATTTAAACATGCGTTTTCTGTTCCCAGTACATATCAGATTTAAGCCTGCTGGAAATCAATCCATTCCTGCAGTACACCCCATCCATACTGGCAGCTGGAGCTTACTGCTTGGCCTCCTACACCATAAGCAACTCTCTCTGGGTGAGTTTGTCCTGATTATGTTTGCTAATATTATTTTACATGTTTCAGAACATCATGCTCAATAATCCAGGTAGAAAATCCAACAAAGTGCAGTCAGCTCATCTGGATAGTTTCATGTTTTTTGTTTGTTTTTGGTTGACATTTTTTTGTCCTGCATGCAAAGGACTTCATCAGTCCAAGGAGCCACAACAAATGGAGTCTCAGCAAACCCACATAGTGGATATTTTTTTACAACTTTGATGTTTTGAACCACTTTTGCTATGGCTGCCTCTGAGGAGTCAACAGGGAGAGGGTGGGCCCCAGAAACAATCTACAGTATTTTCTGGTGTATAGGTCGCACCTGTGCAGTGCTGGGCAGCGCTAATCCAAAAATTAGTTCCACAATTTCTAAAACGCTTATTAATTTTTTTAGGTCCACAATTTCAAAAGCACAAATGTCTTGTGAAAATTAGGGGAAGCTAATCTAATCCGCTATTTATATATTTATATATTATATATAAAGACAGGTATATTATATATAGAGACAGGTCCCTCTTGTAAATGAGTCCCCGTGACTCAACGAGGCTAGCATGTATAAATAAAGGTTGAATGAATGAATTAAAAATATATATTTATATAT
>JBBPBX010026885.1:10229-37730 GCA_038048925.1 Garcialebias charrua
TTTTTATATATTTATATTATATATATATTTATATATATATATTATATATATATATATTTATATATATATATTATATATATATATATATATATATATATATATATATATTTATATATAGCCGGCAGCGTTATCAATATTTGCACTACACTGCCAACTGAAAAGTAACAAAAATGATCCTAAAAGGATGAAATTACAAAAATCAAAGGATTTATTTAATACTTTACGTACATATATTCTATTCGGCCACGAAATTAACAAAAAATAGAATGATCTTTTAATCCCTAAAACCACTTTTAAATCTCAAATACACGGGTGTGTCGCCACCGCATTTATACATAAAAGTAACCCAAATACATAAAACTAACGACTCACCGTCGAATGGTCGACACAAAACACACAATAAAATCCTCCGGCCACGTTAATTTGGCTTGAAACAGCGGGGTTCTCTGCGGATTTATCCATTAGTAACCCAGCACAACCAACCAGCTGGACACAGAGTTAGGTCCAGTTCACCTCTGACCCGGAAGATGTCAAGATTCTATAGGTAGTCAACAGATTTAATGAAAAGTAACTAAAATACATAAAACTAACGACTCACCGTCGAATGGTCGACACAAAACACACAATAAAATCCTCCGGCCGCGTTAATTTGGCTTGAAACAGCGGGGTTCTCTGCGGATTTATCCAAGTACCCAGCACAAACAGCTAGCCACAGAATTAGCCCCTGAGTTCACCTCTGACCCGGAAGATGTCAAGATGGAATAGTCCATTTTTAGTAGGGGGATAAAGAAATCGACCGTTTTTTTTATTGCGTATTTAATGATCGTTTTCATCGTAACTATAATTATTTTTATGTTAAATGTACATTAACAAGCAGGATCAATGTTAGGGATGTAGGTGACTGGCCGGGGCGCGGCGGGGCCGGGGCCCCATGCTGATTGGGATCCCCAGGCAACGGCATCATTTGCTACATGGTAGATCCGAGTCTGTTCTCCGCTCTGCTCCCTCCCCCCTCCAACCCTCCCTCCTCTCTGCTCTTTACGGTGGGGAAAAAGGTAAAACACAGCTACGGAGCCAGTATAAGAGCCTCTAAATAAGTTTATTGGTTTTTACTGATAGATAATTAGTTATTAGCGGTACTGCATTTTAAATAAAAATAGCACAAATCCGCTTATGAATTATAAAAGTTAGTCAAACCACAAAAACGCTGACAAAAAGTTTAGGTCCACTGTAAGCGGATTAGCGCTTTAGCGCTCTCTAGCGTTCATATGCCCACCACTGCACCTGTGTATAGGTTGCATTGTCCAATTATCACCAATAGATTGGAAAAATCCCTAGATAGGTCGCACTGGTGTATAGGTCGCTCCTACATTTAGCTATGCTGCAAATGTCTGCCACAGGAGCGCACAGCAAGGCTTTTAAGAAGATTAACACTTAAAAACAATTATTTGTTTGAGAAAAATTATAGCAAATATATGTCTGAGCTGAACGTTTCCTTAATAAATGAACGTAATTGTGAAATGAGCTGGATTTAAAAATTTGTTTCACCGAAAGTGATAACAAGCCATATATAGGTCGCAGGCCATGAGAAAACCATAAAAAGGTGTGACCTATACACCAGAAAATACGGTAATCACCAGCAAACTGGTTTGTCCATATGTGAGTTTGCTGCTTGTGGGACTCAGATTGTTGTGGCTCCTCAGACTGATGAAATCCTTTGGATGAAGGATGAAACATAAAAAATAAAAAAAAGAATATGGAAACCATCTCGTGCAGTGATAGCTGGATATGGGCACCAGTGACCACCCCCACCCCTCCCCCCGCGACCCAAAAAGGAAGAAGCAGGTAAAGATAATGGATGGATAGAAACCGTCTAGATGACCCGACTGAACTTTGTTGGATTTTCTATCTGTTTTATTGAGCATGAATTTTGATGTTTTGAACCACTTTGACTATGGCTGCCTCTGAAGAGTCGACAGAGGAGAGGGCGAGCCCCAGAAACCGTTGTTGGTTGGTCCACTATGTGGGTGTGCTGCTTGTGGGACTCAGTTTGTTGTGGCTCCTCGGACTGATGAAGTCCTCTGGATGAAGGATGAAACGTCTCAACAATAAAAAGAAACCGGTCCAGCTGACCTTACTGAACTTTGTTGTATTATTTTATGTGATTAAAAAAAATACTTATTTAAAAACAATAAATAATAATAAATAATAATTAATAAATAAAAAGTAAGTTTTGTATTTCTCATATTTTAGCCTGATTCCCTGATTTCCTTCACTGGCTACACCTTGGCTGAAATCATGCCCTGCCTGACTCATCTCCACAAGCTACACCTCAGTGCAGAGAACCGACCTCAGCAGGCCATCAGGGACAAGTACAAAAGTTCAAAGTAAGATGTGACATACCTGTTTTTAGTTGTGAAACAGTACACTGATTTTTTTTAAAAACGTGTTTAAATGAATGTTTCTTTGTTTTTCTTGTACAGGTATTGTTGTGTTTCAGGGATCACTCCGCCTGCTGTTTTGCCTCACCCATGATTTACTGCTCCACCTTTGTGATCCCTTGCAAACCAAGAGCAAACCAAACACATGCCCCTCCATCAAATGCATCACCACATTTACACTTTCTGGTTATTTTAGGTTTATTTCTTTATTCTCTTTAGCTAATACAGACATACAAATAACATTCATCACAATTGAAACATATGACTTAAGGATCCCTTAAGGATGTTTTTAATTATATATAAAGTAATTTAGATTTGCTTTTAATTATATATATAAAGTATTTTAGATTTGCATTACAAAATGTGTCTTATACTGTATGTGTGTTTTCTATTAGATATCAGGTTAAAAAAAGGTTTTGCAAAACAATAAAAAGTTGTGGTATACTTCTGTTTCACTGATTGACCTTTTAAATTGTGAAAATGTAGACTTTAAAACATCATGTCTATAATGTAATTCTTCTAAGGTGAGCATATAAACTTTCCTCCTCAAGCAATAAACAAAAATATATACATGTATGGTTTTGTTTTACAAACCCCTACCGTGTTGTGCATGAACTCTGTCTATCTAACTAGAGTTGCTGCTGTGCCATTCGATCTGTACTATAAAGGTTATGTGTTTGAATTTTATAGAAATAAAATTATATGTATCAGAAGCATAATTTTATGTAAATAAAATCATTACTTGGTATTTGGTCAAGCTGGTTGTGTGTGCTTTACAGTGTATTATATGTTCTGAATTCATAGTGGAGCTAAATTAATTTGGTGACCAAGGGAATAGATGTTTTGATTTGTTTACAGAACTGAGTGTTTTATGGTGTTTTTAAATGTTTACATTGTTATGGTGAGGATCATATTTCTAATCATCTTTTCGTTAGTTAAGACGGTTTTAACTGTATTTTCCATTTAAGCTTGTGCTTCTCGACCTCCTGGATCCAAACTTTTGGAGCAGAGTCACAATTTTACATAATCCCTGAACATTTTTAACAAATAAACTTTAAACAAAAAGTATTTTTGAAACACACAGCAGAAAAAAGTTGTCAATATTTCCTCTTTGTACCCAAGTTTTATTTTGAAAGGACGCTGTTGAACGTCATTTCCTTTATGTGATTGAGTCTTCTTGGCGCTGGTGCTGAATGAGCAGAGTTAAAACTACAAGGCTAGATTTCACATCGGAGAAGACAGAAGGAACGGGTAAAATCTGAAATAAAATCTTAAACAATATAATTTTTTTAATATTTTTCCTTATTTGCGGAATTCCAGCGCTCCAAGTGAAGGTAACAAAACTTTATTTATTATTTAAAAAATGTATTAATAGATGTAAGGAAGCGTCACGCGCACCTGCTGGGCTGGAAAAACTTGCTCTGTCTTTGTTTGCTAGCTCAACATTTGTTGGCATGAACAATTGCATGACTGAGATTTTATTCAAATTTGTTCTTTTAAAAATGTTTGAGCCACCAAATATTTTATTTTAGTTTATCTTGAGCTTATTTGAGGTAAGCTCTGCACTTTTATTGCTGTTTTTCGTGCTATACATAACTTTTTTAAGGGTACAACTCAAGATGTTATTTTTTTCCCCAATGGAAGAACAACAAGCTGTGTTCTATTAATGTTTTAATTCAATTCAATTCAGTTCTTTTATATAGCGCCAAGTCAGGGCACTGAACAGAAACATTCATATATAAAATAATAATTTAACAGAAACATTCATATATAAAATAATAATTTAACAGAAACATTCATATATAAAATAATAATTTAACATTATTTATGTGAGGAGCAGACTGCTTTGAGTTTAACTCCATCACAGAACTCTCATCTTGAACAAGCATGAAGGCGACAGTGGAAAGAAAAACTCCCTCATGAGGAAGAAACCTTTAGCAGAACCAGACTCAGGACAAGTGGCCATCTGCTTCAACCAGCTGGGTTTGGTAGGAACAGATACACAATGGCAGGACAAGAATCACACATTAAGACAGAAATAGTATCAAATGAAAACTATTGGATTTTAACAATTCATTTGAAGAAATTAGGTCAATTTGCCCCCCGTAGTCTAAGCTTATAGCAGCATAAGCCACCCCGATTATCAAAAAGGAAAGTCTTAACTCCAGTCTTAAAACTGGACAACATGTCAACAGACAGAAACAGGAAGTTGCACCACAAGAGAGGAGCCTGATAACTGAAAGATCTTCCTCCCATTCTGCTCTTGAAACTAGGAACCTCAAGTAAACCTGCAGTCTGAGAGTGAAGTGCTCTGTTGGGAAAATAAAGATGGAGCTAGGTTGTTGAGGGCTTTGTAGGTTAGAAGTAAGATTTTGAATTCAATTTTGAATTTGACAGGGAGTCAGTGGAGAGAAGCGAAAACTGGAGAGATCTGATCTCTCCCACTAACTCCAGTTAAGACTCTGACAGCAGCGTTTTGGATCAACTGAAGACTTTTTAAAGAAGTCTTTGGACATCCAGATAACAAACTATTGCAATAGTCAGTCTAGACGTGACTAATGCATGAACCAGTTTTTCTGCATCATTTTTAATTTTCGCAATATCATATAGGTGGAAGAAGGCGGTTCTGGTAATGTTTTTAAATGTGGGAGATAAAAGATATGTCCAGATAAATAAAAAAAAACATGAGATTTTTAACATTAGAGCAGGAGGCCAGATGAATCCATCCAAGGAAAGCGGAAGACTGAAAAATGTATTCCTAAGGTGCTCAGGTCCAAAAGCCAAAACCTCATTCAGTTTTTAAAAGCAGAACATTTAGGATCATCCTGGTTTTTATGTCTTTAAGACTTGCTTAACAGATTTTAGAGAAATTTTAGCGAAATTTACATTTTATTACATTCCTGGGTTAAATTTAATTTTTTTAAATTATTTTCTGGGTGCTTTTTGCTCCTCAGTATGACTGAACCTGCTGAGCTGCTGATTATTAAAGACCAGTATGTCTTCACCTGCCACTGCCTGCATCGAGGACTGGCGGCTGAAGACGCCGACAACAAATCGGAGGCCTTGGTGTGTTACAGGAAGGCTCACCAGCATCTCACCCAGGGGCTGGAGGTGCCTACACAAGGGGAGAGGCACCGCGGGGAGGCCTACGACAAGGCCAGGGCTCTTCAGCACAAGATGATGGACATGTTGGAGACTGTTGATGCCCACCTCTCTGAACTGGAAAAGTCACCAGAAAAGGCAAATGATCTTTTGCTTGATGACTCTTCTGCCATCTATCCAAACTTGGCTATGAACAGTGAGCCCTCAAAGAGCACACTCCACCTTCTGTACCCCACCATACCAGCTACATCACCAGCCCCCTGCGCAGCCCCCATCAGCCCTGCTGTCCCAAACACACACACACTCCCTGCAGGAGATCGTGAAACAGTCACCATGGATAATCCAGCAGAACGGCCTCCAGCGTACACGCCAAAGCCCGCAGACGGACACTGCCGCCTGTTTGATCCGGTTGGAGCCAACTTCTGGCCAGGTAGACCTGGTCAAGCAGCAGCAAAGGAAAAGGAGCTGCTTTATATCCCCTCAGGGGTGCAGCTGTTTTTTGTGGAGCCGAGTGGACAGGTCAGCTCTCTGTCTTGTCCCAGCTACCTTCGCATCATCACCGTGGACAGTCGGCACAACAATTCCAGAGCTGGAAAACCCTCAGCAATTTTGCGTGTAAGTAAAAGTGTGTGTTTGCGATGTTAAGAGGACTTTTTTTTTGGGTGTGTGTGTCTTAGGTATGATTTCAGGAAAGTCCGTGTTAGTGTTTGTAAATGTTTTCATAGCTTAACCATGAGTCAGTAAGTTAATGCGTTGCCGGGGGCGAAAAAGTCAAAAAGTAAGAGATGGTATTAAAAACATTAAATTAGTCTTATATTACTCGTTGTAGCTGAACTTATCTTAATTACGGTACTCCGTTAAATGTTCATACCCTGTTACTTCAGGATTCAGGAAATTGTGAAAAATGCCTACCGTATTTTTCGGAGTATAGGTCGCACCCGAGTACAGGTCGCACCATCCAATTATTGCCAAAGAATTGGAAAAATCCATATATACAGGTAGCCCTCTAGTTACGTCAGGGATAGGGACCTACGTGTGTGACTTAGGTCGATTTTGTCGTACCTCGCGGACCAAAAACACATGCCTATCGTAGGTCCGCGTTTCTGACATAGGTCGCGGTTATACCGCTAACGGAGCGCCGCACACATATTTAATGGCATGAGACTGAACAAGCAGACATACTAAGGCCATAAACACGCACAGAACTGCACAACAAATAAAAAATATAATGTCTTACTTTGAGCCGGTGGCCCCGACTGCCAGGCGGACATTTGCGGCGAGCTCCCGGCCGCAGATGGATCCTCCGCGGCATGTCGGCTCGGTGTCTTCGCCTGTGTTAGCTGCTTTGTTAGCTGCTGTCGTTAGCATGTCGGGCGGCGTTGTGGCCGCCGATCGCGGGGCGATCCGCGGCTGCTCCTCCGGACCTGAGACGTCCACAGAGTTGACCGAGTGTTTCCAGCTCATTTATCCGTATGAGGCAACCCTGATCGGGCACACGGAGCCAGCTGACAGTAGCCTCCGGAGCTCCATTGACCGCAGTACAGTTGTAAAATGGCAACCGGAAGTGGCGAGCGGAAACCGGAAGTTGCGTAAATACGATTAATTTCTTATCAAAACGTAAAATTAATAATTATACTTTATTTATAAAGCCATTTAAAACAACCACAGCTGCAACAAAGTGCTATACACATGAAATTAATAACTTTTAAACACAAAAAAAAAAAAAAAAAATTTTTTTTTTTTTTTTTAATCATATTTTTATTAAATATGATAAAATCGTAAGTCTGAGTTGCCGTAGGTCGCAGGTGTCGTACCTCGAGGGTTACCTGGTTGCACCTGAGTATAGGTCGCACCTACATCAAAATGTGGACCGTGTTTAGCTCTGCTGCAAATGTCTCTTCCACAGGAGCGCACAGCAAGGCTTTTAAGAAGATTAACACTTAAAAACAATTAATTGTTTGATAAAAAATTATAGCAAATATGTGTCTGAGCTGAACTTTTCTTTAATAAATGAATAATTTTAGCAGGATAAACACCTAAAAATATATTTGTTAGCTGACATTATTGTAAGAGTGTGTCTCAGTTTAATTTTTGTTAATAAATGATTACAAATCAGCTTATTTTATAAAAAGCCATATATAGGTCGCACCTGACCTGAGTATAGGTCGCAGGCCATGAAAAAAATGATAAAAAGGTGCAACCTATACTCCGAAAAATACGGTACTATGATTTCCTGGAAGAAAAGGTTTAAATTATTACCAGATTGTAAGAAAACAAATTTTCTTGCCCATTAAAATATTCTTTAAAGTTGTCAACAATAATTGCCCAACTGCTTGGGAAGTTAAAACTGTTGCTATAGTTGCTACCTCAGTTGGTCGTTTTATTATAGAGGCTTTTGAAAACCTTATACCTCTGATCGTTTTGTGTTGATTCATGATCAAATAAAACTTAGTTCTGTCAGCTCTACAAAGTATGCTTGATTCTGTGCTTTGTTCTGCACTGCAATCCGTGATTCTTTGCTTCCTGCTCAACAATCCTGACTCTGTATTCTGATGCTGCTTTGTTTCCTAGGAAGACAATGGTCCCATTAATAGATGACTTTGCACTTCTGTAAAAGAGGCATTATAGTGCAGCCCTGGATTTGGTTCCCAGGCGTCTCACACCTGATGAGAACAGAGGAGCCTTGTGAATTAGACCAACAAAGACTTTGACAGGTCCCTGCTATTAATGTGTGAGGTGTGACTTGTCAATTTACATACAGTAAGATGTGTGTGTGTGTTTTCTGTAAGCTCTGTTTTCACACACTGAACTGACTGCACGAGGTCTGTAAGACGTTGTCAACTCTGTCGGTTTGTTAGCTAAATATCTCAATAACCTCTGGATGTATTTTATGGTCTCCCATAGGTTTTATGGTTTCCCATAGGCTCACCACCTGTGGGAGGGGCCAAAGGGGTCGGGTGCATTGTGGAATGGGTGGTGGCCGAGGGCGGGGACCCTGGCGGTCTGATCCTCGGCTACAGAAGCTGGCCATTGGGACATGGAATGTCACC
Source organism: Garcialebias charrua (assembly GCA_038048925.1). NCBI lineage: Eukaryota > Metazoa > Chordata > Actinopteri > Cyprinodontiformes > Rivulidae > Garcialebias > Garcialebias charrua. Next base: position 18,823 of record JBBPBX010026885.1, read on the forward strand.
TCTCTGGTGGGGAAGGAGCCTGAGCTAGTGTGTGAGGTTGAGAGGTTCCGGCTAGAAATAGTCGGACTCACCTCAACGCATGGCTCTGGCTCTGGAACCAGTTTCCTTGAGAGGGGTTGGACACTCTTCCACTCTGGAGTTGCCCCTGGTGAGAGGCGCCGAGCAGGAGTGGGCATACTTGTTGCCCCCCATCTCGGTGCCTGTACGTTGGGGTTCACCCCGGTGAACGAGAGGGTAGCCTCCCTTCGCCTACGTGTGGGGGGACGGGCTCTGACTGTTGTTTGTGCCTATGCGCCGAACGGCAGCGCAGATTACCCACCCTTTTTGGAGTCCTTGGAGGGGGTATTGGAGGGTGCGCCTCCTGGGGACTCCCTTGTTCTGCTGGGGGACTTCAACGCTCACGTGGGCAATGACAGTGAGACCTGGAGGGGTGTGGTTGGGAGGAACGGCCCCCCTGATCTGAACCCGAGTGGTGTTCTGTTGTTGGACTTCTGTGCTCGTCATGGATTGTCCATAACGAACACCATGTTCAGGCATAAGGGTGTCCATATGTGCTCTTGGCACCAGGACACCCTAGGTCGTAGTTCAATGATCGACTTTGTTGTCGTCTCATCTGATCTGCGGCCGCATGTCCTGGACACTCGGGTGAAGAGAGGGGCGGAGCTGTCAACTGACCACTACCTGGTGGTGAGTTGGCTCCGATGGTGGGGGAGGATGCCGGTCAGACCTGGCAGACCCAAACGTATTGTGAGGGTCTGCTGGGAACGTCTGGCAGAGTCTCCCGTAAGACGGAGCTTTAACTCCCACCTCCGGGAGAGCTTTGAACACGTTCCGAGGGAGGCGGGGGACATGGAGCCCGAGTGGGCCATGTTTCGCGCCTCTATTGTCGAGGCAGCTTATCGGAGTTGTGGCCGCAAGGTTGTTGGTGCCTGTCGTGGTGGCAACCCTCGAACCCGGTGGTGGACACCGGCGGTGAGGGATGCTGTCAAGCTGAAGAAGGAGTCCTATTGGGCCTTTTTGGCCTGTGGGACCCCGGAAGCAGCAGATAGGTACCGGCAGTCCAAGCGGCATGCGGCTCGGGTGGTTGCTGAGGCAAAAACTCGGGCGTGGGAGGAGTTCGGAGAGGCCATGGAGAATGACTTCCGTACGGCTTCGAGGCGATTCTGGTCCACCATCCGGCGTCTCAGGGGGGGAAAGCGGTACGCGACCAACACCATTTATGGTGGGGATGGCGTGCTGTTGACCTCAACTCGGGATGTTGTGAGTCGGTGGGCGGAATACTTCGAAGACCTCCTCAATCCTACTGGCACGTCTTCCACTGAGGAAGCGGAGCCTGGGGACTTTGGATCGGGCTCTCCAATCTCTGGTGCGGAGGTCGCCGAGGTGGTTAAAAAGCTCCGCGGTGGCAAGGCTCCGGGGGTGGATGAGATTCGTCCTGAGTTCCTTAGGGCTCTGGATGTTGTGGGGTTGTGTTGGCTTACGCGACTCTGCAATATCGCGTGGACATCGGGGGCAGTTCCCTTGGATTGGCAGACTGGGGTGGTGGTTCCCCTATTCAAAAAGGGGGACCGTAGGGTGTGTTCCAACTATAGAGGGATCACACTCTTAAGCCTCCCTGGTAAGGTCTATTCAGGGGTTCTGGAGAGGAGGGTCCGTCGGATAGTCGAACCTCGGATTCAGGAGGAGCAGTGTGGTTTTCGTCCTGGTCGTGGAACACTAGACCAGCTCTACACCCTCAACAGGGTCCTGGAGGGTGCGTGGGAGTTTGCCCAACCAGTTTACATGTGCTTTGTAGACTTGGAAAAGGCATTCGACCGCGTCCCTCGGGGGGTTCTGTGGCGGGTACTCCGGGAGTATGGGGTACCAGGCCCATTGATATGGGCTGTTAGGTCCCTGTACGACCGGTGTCAGAGCTTGGTCCGCATTGCCGGCAGTAAGTCAGGCTCGTTTCCGGTGAGAGTTGGACTCCGCCAAGGTTGCCCTTTGTCACCGATTCTGTTTATAACTTTTATGGACAGAATTTCTAGGCGCAGCCAAGGTGTTGAGAGGATCCGTTTTGGTGGCCTTAGAATCGCTTCTCTGTTTTTTGCAGATGATGTGGTCCTATTGGCTTCATCAGCTCGTGATCTACAGCTTTCACTGGAGCGGTTTGCAGCTGAATGCGATGCGGCCGGGATGAGGATCAGTTCCTCCAAATCCGAGGCCATGGTCTTGAGCCGGAAAAGGGTAGCATGCCCTCTCCGGGTCGGGGAGGAGGTCCTGCCCCAAGTGGAGGAGTTTAAGTATCTCGGGATCTTGTTCACGAATGAGGGAAAACTGGAGCGTGAGATCGATAGGCGGATAGGTGCAGCGTCCGCAGTGAAGCGGGCGCTGTACCGGTCTGTCGTGGTGAAGAGAGAGCTGAGTCAAAAGGCAAAGCTCTCAATTTACCGATCGATCTACGTTCCCACCCTCATCTATGGTCATGAGCTTTGGGTTATGACCGAAAGAACAAGATCTCGGATACAAGCGGCTGAAATGAGTTTTCTCCGCAGGGTGGCTGGACTCTCCCTTAGAGATAGGGTGAGAAGCTCAGTCATCCGGGAGGGACTCGGAGTAGAGCCGCTGCTTCTCCACATCGAGAGGAGCCAGTTGAGGTGGCTCGGGCATCTGGTTAGGATGCCTCCTGGACGCCTCCCTGGTGAGGTGTTCCGGGCATGTCCCACCGGGAGGAGACCCAGAGGAAGACCCAGGATACGCTGGAGGGACTATGTTTCTCGGCTGGCCTGGGAACGCCTTGGGATTCCCCCAGAGGAGCTGCTCCAAGTGGCTGGGGAGAGGGAAGTCTGGGCCTCCCTACTTAGGTTGCTACCCCCGCGACCCGACCCCGGATAAGCGGAAGAAAATGGATGGATGGATGGATGGATGTATTTTATGGTGTGGCCCTGCAGCTGGTTCCAGACGCTTCCCACCTGATGAGAACAGAGGAGCCTCATTTGTGAATTAGACTAACAAAGACTTTGACAGGTCCCTGTTATCAATGTGTGAAGTGTGGTTTTTGTCAATTTACATACAGTAGGATGTGTGTGTGTTTTCTGTAAGCTCTGCTTTCACACACTGAACTTTGAATGGGTCACAGGCACGTGTTATCCCAAGTATGTGTGTGTGTGTGTGTGTGTGTGTTAGCTTCCAATTTACCTAGTTTGGCGTGTACCAGTGGCCCAGCTTGCTTATAACTTCTCTCTCCCTCTCACAGTCTCCTCATCGAATTGAGAAAGCTCATCGGATGATGAGCGAAACGTCTTGTTGCTACAAATAAAGTCCAGTTGTTCTGTATTGAACGCCTTTTTGATTCATTCATTCATTCAACCTTTATTTAGTCAGGTAAATCTTTTGAACCTCATGGGCTCATTTACGAAAGCGACCTGCTAAAACTAAAGAACAATGAACAGCAGTGATAGAATTTCATTAAACAATAAACAAACAAACAATAAACAATAGAAAACAAAAAGAGAGAAAAAAACAAATTTTTTTTTTTTAACAAAGTATCAAAAAACTAGCAAAACATTATAAGGTAGACGTATAAAATCAAAGACAGGAACAAATCTGCATTGGTTTTTGCCAGGATTCCAACAGATTCTGAAAACCATTTAGAGAAGTCAAGGTCGAGAGCTTCAGATCTTTTTGTAAGATATTCCATGAAGCAGGAGCAGAGTAGGAGAAGGCCCTTTTTCCAAGTTCAGTCCTCACTGACGGAACACTGCAGGTAATCATGTCCTGAGAGCGCACACTGTAGCTGCACTCACGCAAAGACATGTAGGAGGAGATGTATGAGGGCAGCAGACCAAGAAGTGATTTAAAGATGAAAATGTACCAGTGGAAGAGTCTGCGTGAGGTTAATGATGTCCAGTTAACCAGTGAATACAGGGTGCAGTGGTGGGTACGATAATCACAACCAGTTATGAATCTTAGTGCACCATGATAGACCACATCCAACATCCGCAGGGTGCTTGTAGGAGCATTCATGTAGAGAATGTCACCGTAATCAATGGAGGGAAGGAAAGTCACAGATACAAGGCGTTTCCTAACATTCAGTGTTAGACATGATCTGTTTCTGAAAAAGAAACCCAGTTTAACTTTCAATTTCTTCACTAGGTTTTCCACGTGGAGTTTAAAAGAGAGATGTGAATCGATCAGGATACCCAGATATTTATAGGAATCAACAAACTCAATAGGGACACCATTTGAAGATAAAATCAGAGGAGGATCTGCTGGAACCGCCTTCCTATTTGAAAAAAACATCCCTTTTGTTTTATCAGCATTTAGGACAAGTTTGAGACGGAACAAATCTGACTGGATGATGTCAAAAGCGGATTGTAGTAACTGGAAAGCCTTAGCTACTGTTTTAGCTCGGCAATAAACAACTGTATCATCAGCATAGAAATGTAAGGATGCATCAGGGATGCAGTGACCTACATTAGCTATGTAGATTGTAAAGAGAGTTGGTCCTAAAACTGAGCCTTGTGGTACACCATTTTTAACTGTTAAATAGCTGGAAGAAGCACCGTTATGTTGAACACATTGCCTCCGATTGGAAAGATAGTTAGAAAACCAACCGATGGTGTGATCAGAGAAACCGATTTCTGAGAGCTTATGACACAGGATGTTATGATCCACAGTGTCAAAAGCTTTAGACAGGTCTAAGAAAAGTGCAGCACAATAGTCCTTAGCATCCAATGCTTCAACAACATCATTCAGAACCTTCAGAGAAGCAGTTGTTGTGCTGTGTTTTTTCCTGAAACCAGATTGATGGAGAGGTAAGATGTTAAATGAGTCCAGATAATTTTTGATCTGAGAGTTTATCAGTTTTTCTTGAACCTTGGCTAAGATGCAGAGTTTAGAGATCGGTCGATAATTGTTCAGTGAGGTGGGGTCACCTCCCTTCAGCAAAGGAAGAACAAAGGCTGTTTTCCAAGCATCCGGAATGGTGTTTTGGCTTATGGATAGATTAAAGATGTGGGTCACAGGGACTGTGATGATATGAGCAGCCAGCCTTAAGAAATAAGGTGGAAGTTCATCTGGACCTGCAGATTTTTTAGGATCAAGATCATTTAACAGTTTATTTACCTCACTGACTGAGAATGGAGAAAAAGAGAAGGTGTGATTAACAGATGGTTGGCTTGTAGGAGGGATTTGATTTGTTGAAGTTTGATTATTAGATAAAGTGGCCGATTTTCCGTTTGTAACTGTATCAAATAAAGAACTAGAAGCAACAAAATGTTTATTGAAACAGTTCAGGATCTCGTGCTTATTTGACACAGGAACAGAGTCAACAAGAAATTGTGATGGGAGGTCAGATGATTGGGGGGTGCCTGAGAGAGATTTAATGGTTTTCCAGAATTTTTTAGGATCGTTTAGATTTTTGGAGGTCTGAGATAAGAAGTAGTTACGTTTTGCAGCTTTAATGGCAGTTGTGCATTTATTCCTTAGCTGCCGAAATTTCAACCAATCAGTGTCTGAGTGTGATTTTCTTGCTGCTGCCCAAAGATGATCTCTCCAGTGCAGGAGATCAGCTAGTTCAGGAGTAAACCAGGGGCTGTCACGGCCCTTTATCCTGAACTGCCGGAAAGGAGCGTGTTTGTTTACAAAGTAAATGAAACTACCATGAAAATAGTTCCAAGCGGTGTTCACGTCATTGATTTGTAGGATACGTTGCCAATCAAAGTGGGATAGATCCCAAAGGAATGACTGTTCACAGAAACGTTTCAAATCCCTTTTTTGGATTATTCTGGGCTTAGCAGGTGGAAGTTTAGTAGATCTAAGAGCTGCTATTACGGAATGATCACTCAAAACGTTAGCAAATACACCTATACAGGTAGTCCCCGACTTACGAGCGCTCTGACTTACGAGGTCCCGGACTTACGAGCATGCATCTCATAAAAAAAAAAAAAATTTTTTTATTTTTTTTTTTTTTTTAAATAAATGAATACATGTACAGTACTGGACAGTCACCAAGCACTTAGCCTATCCTAACACAGTTTTTAAAGATGAAGGAATAAGTTGAATTGTCTCCCTTTCACATAAAGGGAGCAAGCTCCCTATGGAGCCTGCAGGGAGGAGGGAGACAATTCAACTGACTCCTTCATCTTTAAAAACTGTGTTAGGATAGGCTAAGTGCTTGGTGACTGTACAGTACTGTACATTTATCTATTTATAAATAAAAAACAATAAAAAATAAAAATACTGTATATACTGTATATTTTTAATAAATAGATAAATGTACAGTACTGTACAGTCACCAAGCACTTAGCCTATCCTAACACAGTTTTTAAAGATGAAGGAGTCAGTTGAATTGTCTCCCTCCTCCCTGCAGGCTCCATAGGGAGCTTGCTCCCTTTATGTGAAAGGGAGACAATTCAACTTATTCCTTCATCTTTAAAAACTGTGTTAGGATAGGCTAAGTGCTTGGTGACTGTCCAGTACTGTACATGTATTCATTTATAAAAAAAAAAAAAAAAAAGTAAAAAAAAAAAAAAAAATATTATTATTATTATTTTTTTTTTTACTATGTGATCCTACTTACGAATTTTTGACATACGAGCGCCCCCTAGGGACGGAACTCGCTCGTAAGTCGGGGACTACCTGTACCAGGAAATTTGTGAGGTGCATTTGTGAAAAACAGATCTAAGGTGGAAGATTTTTCGGGACATTTTAAGTTTGGTCTGGTGGGAGAATCGATAAGTTGTGTTAGATTGAGAGATAGGCAACATTCCCTGAATTTATCACAGAGGGGGGTCGACTTATTCCAGTCAATGTTGAAATCTCCTGCCATAACAATCTCATTGTGTTTTAAATTTCCTATGAATTCAGTCAGGGAGGATAGAGCTTCAGGTGTTGCGGAGGGGGGACGATAACAACCTACAACAGTTAAGGGCTGACCTCCTTTCAAACTGATGTTCACAGCTAAAGCCTCAAACTGGTTTGCGATTGTTTTTTTAGACGCAATCGTGGCAGCCAAAGAGTCTCTGATGTAAATAGCGACTCCACCTCCCTTTTTATTACGATCACAACGATAGATCTTAAATTCATTGATTGCCAAGTCATTTTTCAAAACAGATTTTTTGAGCCAAGTTTCAGAGATAACGATCACATCTGCCCCAGAAGAAGTGATTAGGATTTTCAGTTCATCAAGTTTTTTTAGAAGGCTACGAGCGTTTACATGCAGAAAACGGAGACCTGAAATATTTTTAAACTCATTAGGTGTACAGTAGTTAGTAATTGGCCCTGGGTTGGGCTGAATCCCTGAGATCATTAACAACAATAATATCAGACATTTACTTGACTTCTTTGTCAGTGATGTGTAATTACAGGAGTTAACAGTGTGACATTTTGCCCCCATAATTGAACCATGTGAAACATTAATGAAGACACGATCATTCAGAACCCAAAAACAATGAAAGCTGCAGTGATGGGAAGTCCCTGATGTGTTGATAAGATTCAGTGATTCCAGGTAGTCTGAGAACTGAAAATAATGACAGTAATATGAATGATGCAGAAAAGTCTCAGACCATAAAGCGTCACAAATTAGGTGGTCAAACAATTCCGATGATAGGTTGATAGGTTTGCTTAGCTCGTAATTTTTTTTTTCCAAAATATATTTATTTGAGTTTTTACAAAATTAACACAACATTCATACAATAAACAAACTAAGTAAAATACCCCCACCCAAATAATAATAATAATAAAAAAAAGTAAAATTAAAATCAAAATACAATCAACAACAAAATGTCTCATAATTCTTTTTACATTGTTCATTTCTTTTATAATGAGTCCAACTATAGATGTCTTCTCTTATTATTGTCTTTGGAAACTGCGATCAGCACGTTCTTCAATTGTTTGCATTTTCATTTAAAGTGTCCAAACTTTTTACATACAAAATAAAGGGGTTCCAAACACACTCAAACAATTCTTGCTTGCCCTTTAACAGATACGTTATCCTTTCTAAAGGAAGAGCTGATAACATTTGTTGTAACCATTGATTTGCAGTAGGTCTATTCAAGTTTTTCCAACATAACGATATACATCTTTTTGCATTAATCAAACTTAAATTAATAAACATTTGTTCATTATTAGTATAATTATGTCTTTCAGGATATAGACCGAACACAAACAGTTTTGGGTCCAAAATTATTTGTTTAGAAATGATTTTCTCAATTATATTTTTTACTTCAGTCCAAAATAACATAATTTCCCTGCAGTACCACATACAATGTACCAGAGTCCCTTTTTCCTCCACACATTTTGAACAGACATCAAGTATCTCCCCATTGTATTTATTGAGGTCTACAGGAGTTATGTAAACCCGCATTAACCACTTGTATTGAATCATTTTTAAAGCTGTATTAATATAGCTAGTGTGGGCCAGATTACATGCTATTTGCCAATCTTCCTCTGATAACTCCATTATTATATCTTCTTTCCAAGCATTAAATCTATCCTGTGATCCTTCAAGGGAATAGGATGTCAATAAATGATAAAAATCTGATATAATACCTTTTTTTAAACTATCTTTTGTTAGCATTTCTTCTAAAATTGACTTTAGAGGTTTTGTCAGCACATTGTTCTGAGTTGTTTTTATAAAATTTCTGAGTTGAAGATATTTAAAAAAATGATTCTTATTTATATTAAATTTATTCTGTAACTCTTGAAAGCTCATTAGTGTGTCTGAGTTTGATTCATATAGGTGTTCAATCATTTGGAGACCTTTATCCTTCCATTCTTTAAATGTTGAGTCCATTTTACCTGGTAAAAAGAATTGGTTTCCCCACACTGGGCTGAATAAAGATAAATTATTTGATTCGTTTAGAATTTTTTTAACATCTCTCCATACTCTAATTGTATTTTTAAGAAATGGAGAGGGCACGCTACCCTTTTCCGGCTCAAGACCAAATCCGAGGCCATGGTCTTGAGCCGGAAAAGGGTAGCGTGCCCTCTCCGGGTCGGGGAGGAGGTCCTTACCCAAGTGGAGGAGTTTAAGTATCTCGGGATCTTGTTCACGAATGAGGGAAAACTGGAGCGTGAGATCGATAGGCGGATAGGTGCAGCGTCCGCAGTGAAGCGGGCGCTGTACCGGTCTGTCGTGGTGAAGAGAGAGCTGAGTCAAAAGGCAAAGCTCTCAATTTACCGATCGATCTACGTTCCCACCCTCATCTATGGTCATGAGCTTTGGGTTATGACCGAAAGAACAAGATCTCGGATACAAGCGGCTGAAATGAGTTTTCTCCGCAGGGTGGCTGGACTCTCCCTTAGAGATAGGGTGAGAAGCTCAGTCATCCGGGAGGGACTCGGAGTAGAGCCGCTGCTTCTCCACATCGAGAGGAGCCAGTTGAGGTGGCTCGGGCATCTGGTTAGGATGCCTCCTGGACGCCTCCCTGGTGAGGTGTTCCGGGCATGTCCCACCGGGAGGAGACCCAGAGGAAGACCCAGGATACGCTGGAGGGACTATGTTTCTCGGCTGGCCTGGGAACGCCTTGGGATTCCCCCAGAGGAGCTGCTCCAAGTGGCTGGGGAGAGGGAAGTCTGGGCCTCCCTACTTAGGCTGCTACCCCCGCGACCCGACCCCGGATAAGCGGAAGAAAATGGATGGATGGATGGATGGATGGATGGGTTTTTAGTTTGTTTCAGGAGCTTCATTATTGAATTGGAATATAAATATGCTGGGAGTGTTACTGTTAAATCTTGTGTTTCCATATCAACCCAATGTGGAGAATGTTTACTATAATAAAACATCATAGACCTAAGATGTACAGCATAATAGTACCATTGAAAATTAGGGCATTTCAAGCCTCCCCGATCATACGGGAGGTACAGTAATGTTAAGCGTATTCTGGATTTCCTATTTTTCCATAAGAAACGTATCATCATCTTTCTTATTTGTGGAAAGAATTCAGGAGGAGGTGGAAGGGCAACATTCTGAAACACATAAAGCACTTTTGGTAGTATATTCATTTTCATTAAATTTACTCTTCCAATCATAGATATTGGCAATGGCATCCATCTTTCTAAAGAATCACCTACTGCATTTAATATGTGTTTATAGTTAGTTGCGGATATCTGTTCTATATTTGATGAAATGTATATTCCTAAATACTTAAATTCATTTACTATCTTAAACTGTTGTATTTCTGGAGTTATATTAATCTTATCATTCTTATCAAGGAGTAGCATTGAAGATTTCATTTTATTTATTTTATATCCCGATATCTCACCATATTGTTTGATTATGTCCAAAATATGTTTTATTGAGCTACTCATTTTAGATACAAATAAAATAACATCATCTGCAAACAAGGAAATTCTGTGTTCATTGGATCCTACTTTGATTCCATAAATTTGCGGGTGTGAACGGATAGCAATAGCAAATGGCTCTATTGCCAGAGTAAATAACAAAGGTGACAATGGGCATCCTTGTCTGCATCCTCTACTGATCTTTATTGGTTTAGATATATTTCTATTTGTTATAATTTCAGCTGAAGGGTTACTATATAATATTTTTACCCATTGGACAAACTTATTTCCACAATTAAACCTTTCCAATACCTGAGTAAGGAATTCCCAATCTATCCTATCAAATGCTTTTTCGGCATCCAATGATAGAAGAGCTGAATCTGGGGATCCCTTATTGTAATAAATTATATTTGATACTCGCCTCACATTATGAAAGCCTTGCCTCCCTAATATGAATCCATTTTGATCATGATGTATTATTTTTGGCAAGATCCTTTGTAAACGTAATGCTAGCAATTTAGATATTATTTTCAGATCTGCATTTAACAAACTAATTGGCCTGAAATTTTCACATGTATCTAATGGTTTATCTGGTTTCGGTAAAAGAGTAATCATGGCAGCGTTTATTGATGGGGGAAGATAATTTGAGCTGAAAATTTCTTTAAACATATCTAGTAGTGGAGCTAAAAGTTTATCTTTAAAAATTTTGTATAAATCTATTGGGAGGCCATCAGGTCCTCCCCTTTTTCCTGATTTCATATTGTTGATAGCTTGTCCCAACTCTTCCTCTGTTATTTCTAAATTCAGGGTTTCCCTATCTCCTTCTGAAAACTTAGGTATATTTAAATTTGTTAAGAATTGATCTATTTTTCCTAATGTTATTTTTTCTTGTGCTTTATACAAATCCTCATAATAATTCTTAAACGCTGAGTTTATTTGTTGTGGATCTTGTAAAGTTTGTTCATTTATTTTAATAGATGTAATTGGTTGCCTAAATTCTAACTGTTTTATTTGCCAAGCTAATAGTTTTCCTGTTTTATCTCCCTGTTCATAGAATGTTTGTTTAAGTCGTAGTAAACTTGATGCGGCTCTTGATGCTGAGTGTTTATTGTATTCTGCTCTTAAAATTAATAATTCCTTTTCCAGTTGTGGATCTTGTTTTTTGTTTATTTTCTCTTGTATTGTTTTTATTTTATTTTCCATCTGTATTCTGGTTTTCTCAGTTTGTTTTGTCTTGGAACCTGTATAGCTAATAATATGCCCTCTAAGAAAGGCCTTAAAAGCTTCCCATCTTATAATAATAATAATAATAATTGTCTAATCTTGTCATCTGCGTATGTTTCCCATACACAGACGAAATTCGTCTCTGCATTTAACCCAACCACCTACCAGGCGGTGCAGTGATGTTTCAATAGTATTAATCTGAAAAAATTCTTCTACTTGTTTCCTTAAGTATTTCACAAAATTTTCATCTCGTAGCCATTTGTGTTGAAATTGCCATCTTGGAGGATCCCTCTTTAGTTTATCATCTTTATAAACTAACCTGCACGGTGCATGATCTGAAATAGCTATATTTTCATAGGAACATTCTGTGATTTTATACTGTAACTCTGTAGAAATTAAGTAATAGTCTATTCTAGAGTAGGTTTTGAAAGTACTTGAATAGCATGAGTATGCTTTGTTAACTAAGTTTCTCTCTCTCCATTCATCACGTAACTCTAGCTCCCTCATCATAGTTTTTATTGCTGTTCTACAGTTAATATGCGATTGATCCGTTCCTGTTGACCTGTCCAAGTTTGGATTCAATGTACAATTAAAATCTCCGCCCATTATGTGTAACCCTTTAAGTGATGTTAGTGTGAGGAGTATATCGTTATAAAATTTATTATCATCCACATTTGGACCATATATGTTAGTTAAAATTAGCATTTCTGACATTAAATAGCCTTGAAGTATTAGGTATCTTCCTCTTTTATCTTTAATTATGTTTTTAATTTGCAATGGTACCGATTCATGAACTAAAGTCATTACCCCTCTAGACTGAGAAGTGTATGGTGCCGTATAAATGCTGCCCTTCCACCTCCTTTTTACCTTTAACAAGTCCTCATCAAGAAGATGTGTTTCTTGGAGGAACACAATTTTTGAATCCATTTCTTTTAATCTGTTCATAACTTGTTTAACTTTTTGAAGACGTTGAAGACCTCTGCAGTTCCATGAAATAAAATTAAACTTTACTGTTTGAGACATACTGTAATAAAATTAGTCCATTAAACAAATTTGCATTGTTTGAGACACAACAACAACAACAAAAAACGATGTTAAGTCGCACATCCATCACGTACAACTCCACTAAATACAAAACATAAACATCCCTCCCCACACCAACCCTCCCTCCCAGAGTTGAGAGGATCCCTCCCGCTTCCATTGCGTCTCCCGATATAGCTAGAAACCAATCCACACCTAGTGAGGATCAGTACCACCACTCTTTGCTTGTCTGCAACAACTTCCCCCGATACTGCCTAGAATTGAAAATAGTAAAAAAAATTAAAAAAAATTAGCGTATATACACCTGTATGTCCACATATTTGCATATATAATAAATAATAATAAAAAAAAAATAATAATAATAATAATAAAAAAATAGAATAAAAAAAAACTGAAATAAAATAATAATTTATAATTCTAACCTCTGTTCCCTCATGTTTAGAGCCTATTCAATTAACTAACTTATATTCCCTATGCTCTACTTTAAGCTTCTATTTATTCAAAGACCCTTATATATTTATATAATTAACCAAATATATTCACTGCATTGCCCAGTAAAGAGATAAACAGATAAGACGTATTTACATATTTACTGTAGAACTAAACTATAAGTCCAGTATACCAGTCAATGTCAAAACTTTACATTCCAGATTATTATCATTATTATTATTATTTTTTTCTCTTATCTTTTTACATACCATCCGTGTCCTTTTTTCTTTCTTTCTTCTTTTCCCTTCCTCAAGGCTTTGCATGTTTTGAGTCTTCCTCAATTTCTTTTATAAACTTGCTTGCGTCCTCAAAGGATTTAAATTTCAATGTTTTATTTTTAAATGTCACCAATAGTGTTGCAGGATGAATTATTCCATTACGAATGCCCAGTTTACGTAGTTGTTCTCGAATTGGGTCAAGCTTTTTCCGGAGTTGGTGAAGCCCCGGAGCCAAATCTGGGTAAAAGCGGACCTGTTGTTCTTTATAATATATATCCTTCTTCGTTCGTGCTGCTCTCATGACCCCTTGCTTCTCACGAAGATTCACAAACCTCATCATCAGGGTTCTGGGTCGAACAGCGCCGTCCGTCCTCCGGCCCAGTCTGTAGGCGGACTCCAGGCTCACCTTGGCCTGCAGGCCCTCCGAGGCCTGCGCCGCGTCCGCGTTGCTCCCCACCGATTCAGGAATCCACCGCTCCAAAAAAGCACAGAGGTCAGAGCCCTCAGCGCCCTCCGGAAGACCCACGAGCCGTAAGTTATTTGAGCGAGCTCTTGATTCCAAATCCATTAATTTATTTTCCATCGATTTGTTGTTAGCCTGTAAGGTGCTAACGTTAGCTCGTAGCTTAGCCACTTCATTCTCTGCAAGGGAGATGCGGCCTTCTGTTTGTGAAACCCGCTCGTTGTAGTCTTTCATCTCCTGCTTCATGTTTTTTAGCGTTTCCAACACTCCATCGAGTTTAGAAGAGAATTCAGTTCGTAGGCTTGTTATTGCAGATAGGATTTGGTCAAACTTACTGCTTTCTGGGTCGCTTTCTCCTCCTTGTTCCGCCATGTTTCTGCTAGCTTTCCGGGCTTCACTACGAAGGTTGTGGTCAAACAGCGTGGTTTGTTTAGTCGTGTCGCTTTTCCCTTTGTTCGTTTTAGTACGGTTAGGCATTCTTCCTCAGACTGTCTCCATTTTTTTGCATTTATCGCAGTGAACAGCCGTTATCTTGACATATTGAGGCAGTAGCTGTGGAGCGAAGTTACATGCGTCTGCTCAAGCGGCCGCCATAACCGGAAGTCCCCCTTTAGGCGTTTTTCTTGTTGAATTTTGAAGAAACGATCAGCGTTCCTCCTTCCTTTTTTCTCTGCCTCTGCGTGCTCCCGGAGCACAAAGGCAGCAAAACTATTTTTGAAATTCAGCTGATTTGACCATAAAAGTGGATTTTTTTAAGGAATAGTTAAACTGAGACACACCTTTACTATAATTTTGAGCAAACAAATAATTATTTTTAGGTGTTTATCTTGTTAAATTTGCACAGCGACTTGTCACATGTACGCATTTACATCTGCATATCGGCTTTTGAAATTCAGCTGATTTGACAGTCAAAGGGCATTTATTAAGCAAACATTAGACTGAGACACACATTTACTATAATTCGAGCAAACAAATAATTGTTTTAAAGTGTTAATCTTGTTAAATTCTTGTTAAAGTCCTCTCATGCACGCTCCCGCAGCCGCCATTTGGCAGCCCATCGATTTTTGGCACTGCACCGGCCCACATTTCTGGGTAGTCAGCAGTGATATGTAACAAACGCGACACGTCAGCGGTGGCACATAATAAATGCAACGTTTATGGCGAAGCAACATATTTATGGATTTTTCCCACTTTTTTAGACATATTTGGACTGATGTGACTTATAGGATGGTGCGACGTGTACGACGGAAAATACGGTAAGTATCAGGTGGGGCCATGGTGACCCCTGAAGAAAGGAGCAGCCGTAAAGAAACTTGCTTACAATTTCCTGTGGGATCAATAAAGTTCTTCTCTAGTAGTTATCAGGCAAAAATTTGCTAAAAATCGACAATAAAACTTCCCTAATAGCCTTTTCTGTTGTGAGTGTAAAATCAATACAATTAACTTTCATTAAGTTTTGGTGAAAGCTTCAAAGCGCTACTGATGAGGGACTAAAGAGTCACATGTGGCCTCACAGCTGCAGGTTGCAGACCCAGGTCATGGAGGATGGAGTACAGAGAGAGAGAGGCAAAAGTCTTTTCCCAGGCTAAAGGCACAACGCTAGCTAAATGCTTTTCTTTTCCAGGCTTAAAACAACTCTTTCTCAAATACTGTTGTAAACAAATGCCTTATTAAACTTATCACACTTTTACATGAACATCCGAGTTACTTTGCACATGCATCTGTGCTGGGCATTAACTGTGGAGTCGATGATGATGCTGCAAGTGTATCAGTCTGATCAGCACATCTGGTAAATCCAAAACTGAGCACTAAAACATCCACAGCCAGCTGATGTTTGACAGAACATCACTTCAAAAGTGACAAGACTGTCCCTTTGACATTTTCCTGCACAAAGCACTTCTGGACTGACCAATCAATCGTATCAACTGAGTAAAAGTACATATTAGTGTGTGCAAAGTCCTTCCTCTTCCTCTGTTGTGTGCAACCTTTTGATCTAAATATAAAGAAGGGCTGATGTGTTTGAGAGGGAAAGTTATGCTAAAAGAGGTAAGGGGGCAGGAGGGGTGAGTTAGCCCCTTTTCATGTTGCCTCTCCCCCTGTTCGTCTTTATAACGAATGTCAGCCGTGATAACAAAGCCTCATTTGCATATCATAATCCACATCTCTCGACCTTCTGATCAGGTGTGTTTGGAAGCACGGCTCTGTTCTTTCAAAACGAGGCAAAAATGGAGCACAAAGGGCGTGAGGGGGAGCTCGGCTCACTTTGAACGCCGTTTGAAGTCCCCTGCCGGAGTTCAAATAGCACTAAAACATGTGCATGACATTGAGTGGCTGATTTGTATTAAAAAGAAGAAAAGGTGGAGGGATGGAGGGATGAAAGGAGGTCAGGGAGGGGAGACTGAGGGAACTTTGAGGAGCTCAGAAGGCCAGAATCCTTTGGATCTCAGGTTGCTGCACGTGTAAATGAGGGGAGGGGTGGGGTGGGTTATATTCAACCTTTGAACGTAGACATTTTGGGAAGTTACTATTTTCCCCAAAACAATCAGCTGTATCGACTCTAATCTTGTCTTCGATCTGCAAGAAATAATGTTTTTTTAGGGAAGTTTAAATATTTTAAATGTGTTGATGTGGAAAGGTCAGGAACAATTATCTAATTTGGCAACAAATTAAGGAGGAGTTTCCAAAATGTTTCGAAACACTTGCGAGAGTTCTCAATTTTTCATGAGTCGCATGAATTTTTAACATGTTTAAAAAAATATATAGCCTACCCAAGATTTTTTTATTTTTTTAGTCGTGGAGTCATTGTAGGGGACATCTGGAACCCACTTCAAACCCCGTCCAGTTTCGATGTGATTGGTGAACTTTGAGATTAAACTGAGGCTGATTAGCGTCAATCAGAACCAGACACTTTATGGTTCTTATTGATGCAGAGACCTGCTGCATGTCATCCTGGTCCTAATCCAGGTGGGGGTCACCACCAACATTGCAGGATTGGGGAGAGACTCCATATAAATACCATTCCTCAGTTGTCACACAGAACATCCCATCACCGTTGTCAAGAATTTTTACAAAAGTCAACTTTGTGTCTCCAACTGGTCACGAGCAGTAGCAGCCCAGTGAGATAGCTTTACCTGTTGCAGACAGATTGCCAACAGTGTCACTTTAGAGAAGTTGATTGTTTTTCTGCCCATGCTATTAGCTAACAGCTAGTCCAAACTAGCCTGGTTAAAACCAGACCCTTGTCCTTCACTTCGCTTTGGACTAGGGTCTGGGATTTCTCCCATAGACAAGGATTTCTCCGGTCGATTTTTGACCGGACCAATCAGAGAACAGAAGGCGGAGTTTTGAACGACGTCGACTGACGTCGTCAGTTAAAATGGCTGCCGCCACGAAGGAATTTTCATGAAAACAAGGTAAAAAACTATTATTTCTTTGCTGAGAAAAAATATATTTCATAGCTGACGTTATATCAGAAGTGTTCCTGAGCTTAACAGTTCCTAAATCAATTCACGAAATGGTCAAATCTGCTGGATTTAAATTGTTTCGGTTTGACATTTTCCAAACAGCCTCGGGTGCGCTACGAAAATAAATGATAAAAAATCGAATTTTATCTCAAATGTTTCATCCAGGCCAACAGTCAGTAAATTAGAGCCATATAATTACACACTGGTAGCAGAAAAAATATCCACCGAGTGGTTTCTGAGCTATTTATCTGAATAGCCTGGACCTCGCCAGGCTAAACTAACAAAACTCCGCCTTCTGTTCTCTGATTGGTCCATTCAAAAATCTCCAGGAGAAATCGTTGTCTATGAGAGAAATCCCAGACCCTAGTCCAAAGCGAAGTGAACGACAAGGGTCTGGTTTTAACCAGGCTAAGTCCAAACAGAGCTGAAATCAAAGTGGATCGATTTAGCTGTAAAATGGTTCCAATGTAAAAAAATAATAATAATTAAAAAATAATCATAGCAGCTTGTGCAAAGGTTGTCTTTAAAAAATACAAATGTTCTTGCTTGAAATCAAAGCTTTATGTGCTCGTGAAGAACTAAATAATTATTTTTTTAAATACAATAGAAGCTCTCATTACAAATTTGTTCTGTTCCACACATGGTTTTTATGTAGAAATTTTTTATTTAGAAAAAAAATTCCCGTAGAAAAAAGGAAATTAAATAAATTATTTCCAACAACTGGCACCATGCCTCCTCCAAAGAAGGGGATGGTGCATTCAGTGACCAATAGAAAATATTGTAATTTATCAATCTGAATACCATTGTAGTTTTTGGGAATTACAAATTGAACCAAGGATTCATCCATCCATCATCATCCATCCATCCATCCAACAACCACTCTCTCACTCACACCTAGGGACAATTTAGAGTTGTCTAGCATGAATGTTTTTGATCTGTAGGATGACACCAAGTGCCCGGCCGGAGAAAACCCACACATGCACAGAGAGAACATTCAAACTCCACCCAGAAAGGCTCCCGGCTGGGATTCAATCTGGTGACCTTCTCACTGAGAGGCAACAGCAGTGGCGGCTCGTGACATTTTCACCAGGGGGGGCTAAGAAATGAAGGGGATAAGGACAAGAATAAGAAAAGTACTGCTTATATTTTTACAAAACACTAACATTAAAAGAAAAATACATGTACTGTCCAGTTATTTTAAGAGACCATGAGTGTAACTGGTAACTGGTTGAACAGAGCTGCTTCTAGCATCCTCACTGCTATTGTATTACAGTATTTGGGTACCGTATTATGTGGGTTGTGCGGTGGCGACTCCACTTCTCAGAAACATCCAGGCTGGACCAGAGGATCCCCTCATCATCACCTCCTGCCATGTCCTCCTGTACAGTGGAAGAAAAATGTTTAAGGGCTGCTACAAACAGGTTCATAAAACCATCTTTGTTGGTAAATGCAAATGCTTATTGTCAATTACCATGTGACGTGTGCTGCTGACCACTTGACCAGGTCACCCTTGTAAAAGAGATCTCCATCTCAACGGACTCTACCTGGAAAAATAAAGGTGATTGATTGATATAGCAGACATCTGGTGAATATAAAAGTTTATATTGTCTGATATTTAACAGGTTTGACTTCAGCTCAACTTTTGTACACAAGCTTGAGTTAAAAACATGAACATCTGATAATCATAATATTAACACATGAACATCTGATATTCATAATATTAACACAACACATGAACATCTG
>JBBPBX010026886.1:0-14893 GCA_038048925.1 Garcialebias charrua
GAAGCACTTTTATTGGCAGGGGTTTTCTCACTGTGCTCCACATTTTCCGTCGACCATAATCTATAATCGCGTTGAAGCGGTTTATAAAATCTTGGCCAACCAAAAATGGGAATGAGTCAAGTTTAGACACGTACACCGGGTGGCGTAGTGTCATTTCGCCAATCTGCATGTGAACCATAGCCATAGCTGTTAGGGTTGTTCTCGTCTCTGCGAGACCCTGTAGCTCAATAGCACATTTCTCAAAGGGTATTTGCCTGTCAACACCGTTAGCGGCGGTCCTCAGCTCCTCGAACAGCTTGGCCGACATAATGGTTATATCAGAACTGCCATCCAGGAGGGCTTCACGCTCAAGGACACCTTCCAGTGTGATAGGCAGGTAAGCTTTCTTAGCCACCCCCCTTTGTATAAAGTTACACAGAAACCTCACAGGTCTTGGCCCACGTTTCTGTTCACGTGTGACTCTGTCTGTGTAATCTTGTTTACTGTCAGCATCTTGTTGGCTGTCAGCATCATGACCTTCAGGATGTTGTTGTGTGTCAGCAATTGGTTTGCTGTCAACATCCATGGCAATGTTGGTAGTAGTGTGCGCTGAGTTATTTGTGTGCTCTGAGTCTTTGTGAAAGACAGTGCTACACATCGCTCCAGGTTGGTCAATGTTGATAGTGTCATTATCAATGATAACGCCACTCATTGTATCAGGTTGGTCAAGCACAGTAACATTCAAATCTACTGACAAACTACTTACTTCCTCTGTCTCTTCCGAGCATAGAGGTGTTGGGCCATTATTCCGGGACATTCGTGACTCTTTGCCTGTCTCGAACTGTTCAGTTCGAGGCGCGGGAGGTGCAGTTCCAAGGCTCAGGGGTTTCTGTTGGGACCACGCATAGTTACATGAGTATAGGTCCTCATCCTTCAATTTCTTTTGAAGTCCACCCACCGATTGACCTTGGTTTTCACCCATCTGGTTCGATCTGAACCGTTGTGGGTCTCTTAGAGAGTGAACACCTACCTTTTGTGGTTCGTTGCTTGTCTCAGATTTTTCAATCTGAGGTGCTTCAGGGGCGGGGCTCCCTTTAAACCATTTTGAGTCACTGTTCCAACTGGTACCAACATTTCGGTGTATGTCAGTTTGAAAATCTTGTTTATGCTTGCGTGCATTATCCAACTCTTCTAACAACTGACGTATGTTCTCCATCTCCTCTGAGGTCAGAGGGCCTTTGATACGACAGTGTTTATTCTCGCTTTCCATAGGAGAGAGAACCTCTTCTATTTTTAGCGACTGGGATATGACCTTTTGACCTGGGCACACCTCAGAGGGTGTTTTGCTTCGCATGTGAGCCTCAGCCGCAGTTACAGCACACTGTTTCAAGGCTTTTTGTCTAAACTGACGTTGTAACTCAAGGCCTTTTGTGAGAAGTTCTGCTCTTTCTCGTTTGCTCTTCTTCCTTATCAATTCAAGCTTTGCTTCGAGCAGCTTGAAAGCTTCAGCCTTGCCTTGCATATTAGCGTAAAAAACCTTTACAACACCCCGTTTTATTTCATCCAAAGATGTTACTTCTAATTCACACCAGGTGTACAATGGCAACTTGAATCTAATATCAGAGATTAGATTATTTCTGAAAACAGATTTGAAAAGCGTCTGCTCTTCCAGGCCTGGTTCCTTTATGTCACCTGCATACGCCTTGAAAATTCTGTCAAAGAAATGCAATGGATGTTCATCTTTTCTCTGCAAGACATCTCGTGCAGCTAAGTAGTCACCACACAATGAGAAAGATTTTTTCTCTGTGCGAGGTGCAGGGGGAGCAGGTCCTCGGCTTCGGGGTTCCTCTTGGGATCCTTTGATGTATGAGTCTTCTAGAGGCACATACTGTATGAACCTTGGACGCGCACCTTCTTGAACTTCCATCTTTGTTTTGATTGTTTGTGAAAATCAATAAGACAGTTCGTATTTTAATGTGTGCAGATACATCTTCACTTTTAATGTAGCACTGAGTCAATCAAACTAACCAGCTGTGTGGTTTAAGTGTTTCACCGTGTAATAAGTATTTCTATTCATAGGTACCTTCTTTCAGGGTTTACCCTTAAATGAATTGTAAAAGTTAAATGCCCTTGCAGTGTTAACTTTATATATAACTTATTTTTTAACAACAGTTACTAACTAACACAAACATGATTTTCGTTTTACTTACTCAAACACTTTTTAAAAGATTTGAAATAAATGCAATATTCACACTAAAATGTTCCCAGGAAGCTGCTCCATCATGCCTTAAAAAGATGTATTGCAGTTTGGCTAAACTGTTTTTGCTGTATTTTGACAGTTATCAGGAGTGAAAATAGGATTACTTGTTTGTTATTTTAAATATTTTTTTATTTAAAATAAACTGGAGTTTTTGTATGCTCAACATAACATTACAGATGTTATTCCAAATAAAAATCAGTGATTTTTATTAATTTGTTGTCATTTGACATCCTCAAATTTGTTCTGCTATCTTTGTTTTGATTTTTGTGAAAATCAAGTCAGCAGATGCTTTTTGTTTGTTATTTTAAACTTTTTATTTAAAATAAACTGGAGTCATTAATTTTACACAGAAAAACGTTAAAAATGCCATTTTTAACTAAAAGTGTGCAGTTGTGCACACCAATTCTGTTTAAAATTCAGAGATGTGAAGAGCTCAATGTGGAAACGCTCTGTTCTCCATCATTTTTTTTATTTTTTTTTATTTGAAAATCAAATAAAAATTCCCTTTTGAGTGTTATTTTAAATCTCTTCAGTATTTAAAATGAGCATAAATTGTTTGTCTGTACCTCTGTTATTCTAAAATTTGTATTTAGAATAAACAGGAGTTTTTTGTTTGTGTACAGAACAATTTTTTAAAAGCTGGTAATTCACCATAAAAATGCTGACTTTTTTATGATGTTTTTGAGAAAGCTCATCTGTCAACGTCTTTTAACCAACAGGGGGCAGCTTGGAGTCTTAAATTTATCACGTGGAGACTGAATTTGTTTATTCAGTATTTAAACTAAAAACAACCTTTTCAGAGTTAGTTTCTAGTGTATCAGTGATAAACGCTCGAACCACGTTCTTGTCAGAGACAAATCTATGTTATTAGACTGGTTTAGATGGCTTGAAATGAGTTTTTAAACTCTCAGTGAAATCTCCGTTTGAGTGTGAACTGCTTGTTGCCCAAAGTGCACCTGGAAATGACGACAAAATGGGCGGGTCGACGCAGCGCGTCACCAGCTCTGCTGTGCTCTCGTTCATCCAATCACAGCTCATAAACAACGTGTAGGACACGTCCATGTAACGTTAGCTTAGCACGCAACTCCAGACTCTTAAACAACTCAAACGCTATAAGTTAACTTCCCAAAATTCTGAAACGTGGCAATCACAATTAAAACAGGCACGACTTAGCTACATTCAGTAACCCAGCACTTCAGCTGCAGAACAAACACGGACTCGCTCGGAGCCACTTCAAGGTCGGTTCCGGTCCACTTTTCAATGGAGCAGGAAACGGGTCTGACAGAACCCAGCCGACACGTTCTAACAGTAATATGCTTTTTCGACCTGCGCTAACTTGCAAAAATACCACACACAGCAATCTTGTAGATGTTAAAGTAGCTTTTCAGGCAATTTGACTCGGCGGTCATTTTGCAGTGAGATTGCCTCAGCTTGTGCAACGTAATCTGGACCGGGTCCTTATCAGAACCACCAGACACTTCCCACACAGCGAGACAGATCCCCACCAAACTACTTATAGCGTTTCAAAAGTTGAACAAATAACAATTTCAGCTTCAAATGTCATTAACTGCAGTCCTGCAATCGTTCTGAACACTTTTCCAGCCAAAATAATTAATCTGTTAGAGTCCAAAACTTGGATCCCAATATGCAAACATGACGTTACAGTTCACGAGAGATCACAGATATCAATAAACTTTCAGAACCACGTACGAGGGCCACCAGATGTAAGAATTATGAGGAGGTCAATATTAATACTGACCTCTTTACCTTAATTAATTTACTTATTCAGATTGAATAGTAAATTCACGGATTCTGTTCTTTTTCAGTTTACCCAATATTTCTGTGATCTTTATGATGGATAAATAAACAGAGCCATTAAGTGACAATGGACATTGACTTAGTTTGGTATGCCAGGCGACACTACCATTTATTTAAAATAAATCAACTAAATTAACACCATTACACTTGATTGACATGATTTCACTTTCTTTCAAATTAATACGTCAGCACACTTAAATTTAACACAACAGACTTCAATATTGGATGTTAACATATTTAGTCTGTGGGCTCTTCAGCTTAATTAGTTTCCAGCTTAGATTGAGAGGGAAAGAGTAGGAGGAAAGATTTAAGAAGAAATTATCATGAGCATGATACCAGAGTGACACTTCTCCTCCGACTTCTGCTAAAATCCAGGTACGTTTTGTAAACAGCTCTTTACCTTTTGACGACCGCCCGGTAAGAGGTGACCTTGTAGCCTTTCAGATGCACGGATCCTTGTGGGGACCAGTACGATACCTTCAAGCAAGGTTCTGGTTTACGTCTCCAACGTCTCCTGGTTTTGCTTGGTCATCAGAGAATATGTCAGCTTCAGGCCTCTGACTTCAAGATAAACTTATTCCAGGAAGGAATAGACAAAGTTCTTGATCTTACGCTTGTTCGAAGTAGACTCATAACAGCCTGTTATCAGTCCTTAGCTGAAGACGCCGGTCGTTAGCTCTTGACCACACGTGTCCAGCTCTTGGGAAAGTTCACATCTCTTGGAAGTTCCCAGCAACTCTTTCGGACTCTTGCCGACTCCCAAGTGTGTCAGCAAAACTTAGGACTAGTACTTAAGGAAGGACCAGTCGAGGAGTTCACTTGTCTTATCAGGACCCAAGGTTACAGCCAGCAGCAGAGGGAAATGTTTAGGAACAGACAGAGAAAGCTGGAGCCTTGTTCATGAAAAACAACGGATTAAACTGTCTTCTTATTTCTAAACAAAACAGTCGGGTCTCTGTGACCCGAGATTTCCCTTTAACACAGCAGTGAACACAGTTTAACTCTCACAGAATAACACAGCTTAAAAGCACACATCATGAAAATGACAAAAGTTATTCTTTTGATCACATCAGCCTAAAATCAAAGATAGAAATAGTCTCTTTTGGTGACTATATTTATCAGATTATAGCTAAATGAATGATTTTGTAGTAAATGTCTTGCTTTACTGAGAGGTCAGTAAAGGTCATCACTGGACAGTTCAAAAGTACACAGGTGTCTTAAAAGTGGACAAGGTCATGCCCACTACAAGAGCAACGATCGAGTTGCTGTTGGACGAGAAGCAAGCTGGTTACTGTTGGACATGAGCAGAGCAGCGAGCGAGTTTCTGTGGACGGGAGCAGAGCAGCGAACGAGTTGCTGTGTACGGGAGCAGATCGGCGAGCGAGTTGCTGTGGAACAGTGAATTTCTGTATCCAGACCAGAAGAAGCAGGCGAGATGAGTCCTGGGAAAACAAAGAAAACGGAGCCGCAGAGACAGGAGTCGGCGAGTAAAAAATCGGTGGATAAAAATCTGGAGTTAATGGAGGAATTGAAAAATGCAGTAAACGTTCTCACTGTGGAACTTGCAAGTTTGAGAGCTGAGCAAAAAAACTTTAATCAACTGGTAGAGGAGATGAAACAAATGAAAGCTCAGGAGGTCATCAGAGAAGAACGATTAGCTCAATTGGAACAAAAGTGTGAGGACATGGAACAATACATAAGAGGCGAGAATCTGGTCATTTCTGGACTCGAGGTTAAACGCCGAACATATGCAGAAGTAACTGCAGACGTTACCACGACTGAAGACGGACCACCAGAACAACTGCAGTCTCTGGAGAATCAGGTAGTCACTTTCTTAAATGGCAAAGACATTGACATTAAACGTGATGACATTTCCACCTGTTACACACTGCCCAATAGAGTTAACAAAAATAAACCATCAGTAGTCGTGAGATTCATTGGAAGGAATCAAAGAAACAGGGTAATGATGCAGTCAAAGAAACTCGCAGAAACTATGGTTTTCATGAACGAACACCTAACTAAAAAAAACGCAAACATTGCACATGCAGCAAGGTTGTTGAAAAAGGATGAAAAAATAAAAAAACTTGGACAAGAAACGGAAACATCTGGATCAAAGTACATGAAAATTCTCAAGCTAAAATAATAAAAGAACTGAAAGACTTAGACACATTTAAATGAGCTCAAAAATGACAAATCACCAATCACTATCACATGTTCATGCACAAAAATTGACAAAAATGAACAAACAAACAAATACATTAAAACATGACGGCAACAAACGAAGACTCAGAATTTAAAATATACAATGATGAAGATATGGTTGATGCAAACTTTTATCCTGCTATAAAAGACTGTGAATACTATAATGAAGAAAAGTTTAATGACATCAATATAACAAATGGAGATCTCTCTATTATTCACATCAATAGTAGAAGTATAAATGCAAATATATCCAAAATAACAGATTATTTAAAACAGTTAAACAGAACTTTTACATTAATAGCACTGTCAGAGACATGGCTTAATGATGAAAACAAAAATAATGTTCACATCGAAGGATATGAATTATATCATTTAAACAGAAACAATAAAAAAGGTGGTGGAGTAGCTCTATTTGTCAAAAATGAAATAAAGTGTAGAATAATTAAAGAAATGTCAATAATTGTTGACAATCTTATGGAAATAATAACAATAGAAATATTAAACGAAAATGCTAAAAACATATCCATAAGTTGTGTATATCGATCACCAGGATCAAATATAGAAATATTCACCGATAAAATCATACAACTACTGGAAAAGAGTTTAAATAAAAAAGTTTTCTTGTGTGGAGACTTTAATATTGACCTGGGAAATAAAACGGATTCAAATAACATCAGCACATTTCTAAATTCAATGTATAGTTTAAATCTTTATCCGTTAATATCAAAACCAACAAGAATTACAACTCATAGTGCTACGATAATTGACAACATTTTCACAAATATAACTAATGGGGATATGACAGGTGGTATCTTAACAACTGATTTAAGTGATCATTTACCAGTTTTCACTATCTACAGAAATGATCAAAACATTACAAAAGAAGTTACAATTAAGAAAAAAATAATAAACACATCAAAAAAAGCTATGGATCAATTAAAAGATGATTTACAGAAGCAAAACTGGAAGGACGTGTATATTGATGATGTTAACAGATCATATGATGAATTTATGAACATTTTAGAAGCTCTGTATGAAAAGAATTGTGTGCAAAGAAATCGTAGAAAAAGAAATATTGTTGACCAACCTTGGATGACTAAAGGGTTGAGAAATGCTTGTAAAAAAAAAATAACTTGTATTTATGTTTCTTAAAAACGAGAACACAACAAGCTGAAGAAAAATATAAAAAATATAAAAATAAATTGGTAATGATTATAAGAAGATGCAAGAAAGAATACTATAGTGATTTATTAAACAAGAGCAATGGTGACACTAAAACAACATGGCGAGTAATAAATGATGTTCTAAAAAGTCATAAAACAAAAACGAACATTGCAAAATATTTTGTGAAAGATGACAAAGAAATACATGATGAGAATGATATCGTAAATGAATTTAATCAATATTTTGTAAATATTGGATCAAGCCTTGCAGCTAAAATACCAAAAGTAGATAATAAGGTGTGTCATTCAATTAAAAGCTGCACCAACAGTATTTTTCTTAGTGGAACTAACAAAGAGGAAATTATGAAAATGGTAAAAAATCTCTCAGACAAGAGATCAAAAGACTGTGTGGACATGGATATGATGTTCGTAAAAGAAATAATAAGTTATGTTATTGAACCATTTACATATACTGTATATGCAATTTATCTTTTTCAACAGGAATATTTCCAGATAACATGAAAGTAGCAAAGGTAATTCCTCTTTTTAAAAATGGTGATAAATGTGTACGTATTCAATAATTATAGGCCAATATCCTTATTACCACAGTTCTCAAAAATTCTAGAAAAACTATTTGTGACCAGATTGGATCAATTTATTGATATAAGGTAAAATCTATTCTCTCACGGCAACAGTTAGAAACAGTAATTCATGCCTTCATTTCTTCACGGCTGGATTACTGTAATTCTCTTTATCTTGGAGTCAGCCAGTCCTCACTTGCACGTCTGCAGCTGGTGCAAAATGCTGCTGCACGTCTTTTAACTGGAACACGCAAAAGAGAGCACATCACACCTGTCCTGGCTTCTCTCCACTGGCTGCCCGTGTATTTTAGAGTTCATTTTAAAATTCTCTTGTTTGTTTTTAAGGTTTTAAACAACCTTGCCCCCCCTTATTTGGCAGAGCTTCTACACCATTACACTCCATCCCGGTCACTCAGGTCTGCTGACCAGCTGCTCCTGGTCATTCCACGGAGTAAGAGGAAGCTTCGAGGAGACAGGGCCTTCTCTGTTGGTGGCCCCGAGTTATGGAATGCTCTGCCTTTACACATTCGACAGGCTCCCTCACTGTCCATTTTTAAAACCCGTTTAAAAACGCATTTATACTCATTGGCCTTCAACCCAACTGAGACTTGATTTTACTTCATTTTTATTGATTTTATCTGTTTAACTTGTCATTTTATTGTATTTTAAAGGGAAATTTTAGTTCACTGTGTATTAGTTTGGTGGTTCTGTTTTTATGCTTTTTTAATCTTGTTTGTAACTAGTGTCCAGCGCTTTGTTTCAGCTGTGGCTGTGTTAAAGCGCTTTACAAATAAAGTTGATGATGATGATGATGATAAACAAAATATTTTAAGTAGCAGTCAATATGGGTTTAGAGAAAAAAAACTCTACATCAATGGCTCTCATGGATTTAATGGAACAAATAACTAATGCTGTCGATCATAAACAGTACTGTGTTAGTGTTTTTGTTGATCTAAAAAAAGCATTTGATACCATTGACCACACCATTCTCCTTGAAAAACTAAATAAATATGGTATTAGAGGACCAGCATTACAGTGGGTATCTAGCTATTTGAAGGACAGGAAACAGTTTGTGCAAATAAATGATGTTAGATCTGACCTCCGTGATATCACTTGTGGAGTTCCTCAGGGTTCTGTGCTTGGACCAAAGTTATTTATTTTATATGTGAATGACTTGGTAAATGTGTCAGGACTACTTAAATGTGTTCTTTTTGCCGATGACACCACATTTTTCTGTTCGGGTAATGACATAAAACAGATTTTGGATATGATGAAAACAGAATTTATAAAAATACAAACTTGGTTTAAATTAAACAAATTATCTTTGAATTTAGATAAAACTAATTACATGATATTCAGTAACAAAAAGAGAATTGTTGATGACGATCCATTTGAAATTGAAGATGTTGTGATCTGTAAAGTGAGTGAAGTGAAGTTTCTGGGTGTTATCATTGATGACAAACTGACGTGGAAACATCATGTAAATTCCATTAAAAAAATAGCTAGATCAATTGCAGTACTGTATAAAGTCAGGGATTTTTTAATTGATAAAGTTTTACATATGTTGTATAACACAATCATTGCTCCACATTTAATCTATTGTATTGAGGTTTGGGGAAAAGCGTGCAAAACTATTACAAAGCCTGTTTTTATTTTACAAAAGAGAGCTGTAAGAGTAATCACCAGAAAACATTTCAGTCACCCATCAAACACTTTGTTTCTTCAGCTAAACTTATTGAAATTCCAGGAATTGGTAGAATATAGTATTTTATCAGTTATGTATAGGGCTCATAATAACACATTACCTTTAAATATCCAAAGAAATTTTATAAAAAGACAAAGTTATTACAATCTCAAAGGGACAGAGATATTCATCAAACCACAATTCAGAACCAGCTTAAAGGGACGGTCTACCTCAATTCAGGGAGTTCGATTGTGGAATGCTCTGGAGAGTGATGTTAAAAATGAAAAATCAATGTATACATTTAAGAAAAAGGTCAAAAAGGACTTGCTCAAAAACTATATATGATGTAACCTTGCGTGTTTGTGTATTACACCTATGTTGTACTTATGGTGTAGCTTAGTGCGTTTGTGTATTACAGTTAGAAAAATTAAGTAGAGTTAGTCATTTTGTGAAGCAGTTTGTGTATTACAGTTAGAAAAATTCATTTTTGTGATGTATTTTGTGTATTACAGTTAGGAATATTAAGTAGAATTATTCATTTTGTGAACATCTTGATGTTGTGCCATCTTTTAGTTTGTGTATTACAGTTAGAAAAATTAAGTAGAATTATTCATTTTATGATCTAGTTTGTGTATTACAGTTAGGAAAATTAAGTAAAAAAAAATAAAAAAATAGGAAAATTAAGTAGAAAAAAAAATTAAGTGTGATGTAGTTTGTGTATTAGTTAGAAAAATTGTGTATTAGTTAGAAAAATTAAGTAGAATTATTCATTTTGTGATGTAGTTTGTGTATCACAGTTAGAAAATTAAGTAGAAAAAAAATTAAGTGTGATGTAGTTTGTGTATTAGTTAGAAAAATTGTGTATTAGTTAGAAAAATTAAGTAGAATTATTCATTTTGTGATGTAGTTTGTGTATCACAGTTAGAAAAATTAAGTAGAATTATGGGTGATGTAGTTTGTGTATTACAGTTAGAAAAATAAGTAGAATTATTCATTCTGTGATGTTGCTTGAAGGTTATCATTGGTTGAACAAACTGTGAAATAGGGGCAGATATAATAAGATTTCATCTTCTTTCTGCTCCCTTCATTTTATCCTACTTGTATTCTTGTATCTGATGAAACTGTCTTGTATTGTTCTTTTAAAATGAATGAATAAAGATCAATCAATCAATCAATCAATCAATCAGCAAGTTGTTCAGTAGCTCAACTGGTTAAGCATCCTACGATTGGTGCAGAGATACTTTTCTCGAAGCTGGTTCGAATCTCACTCGGTACGGTTAAAACTTATTTTACGTTTGTCTTTTATTGGATAAAAAAAAAGGAGTTTCACAAACTCCTTCCTTTTAATCTCAGTCCTCATTTTTTTATCCAATAAAAGACAAACGTAAAATAAGTTTTAACCGTACCGAGTGAGATTTGAACCAGCTTCGAGAAAAGTATCTCTGCGCCAATCATGGGATGCTTAACAAGTTGAGCTACTGGACAACTTGCTTTTCATAGGTCCATTCAGGGTTTTAACAGATCGCCCCTTGTTCTTAACAAACAGTAAACTCAGAAACACTATATATACATGTATTCAGCTTAGTAATATATTTTAGCGGGTTAGGGTTACACCACTTCATAATGGATAAAACATCCCTTAAGCAGGAAACTTTTATTTCCTGCCACATCATTGGTATGGTATTTATTCATTTGTGTCATTGGTATTTATTGCCACATCATTGGTATGGTATTTATTCATTTGTGTCATTACTGTACTTTGTAGATTCTAACGTTCATAAAGTCCTAATTGACACATTTCATCACTTCCTACCAACAAGCAGGACCCCAGCTGGTGGCAGGGCCGGCTGGAGAGCAGCGCCGTCGACTTTGCCGGACTCATTCCCTCCCCCGAGCTCCAAGAATGGTATATGTCTTATCCGGTGGTCGACGCTTCAGAGTGAAATATGCACATGGCCACGTGCTGCAGACTTCACTGCGTTTTTCTTTTGTAGGAGGGTGGCCAGTAAGAGCAAGGCCAAGGAGGGCACTCAGTCCTGCAGCCCGTTTGGGAAGAAGAAGAAGTGCAAAGACAAATATCTGGCTAAACACAGCTCGAGTGAGTGTTTCCACTGGAACTGTTCTTCCAGCTCCTTCACTCAGTCAAACTCGACTGCAGCCTCATCCTAACTTTCAACTTGTTTCAGTTTTCGACCAGCTGGACGTGATTTCTTACGAAGAAGTTGTGAGGCTCCCTGCTTTTAAAAGAAAAACTCTGGTGCTGATCGGTAAGCAGAACCCAGTTGTTCTCATCAGTACTTGAGTATGGGCTCCAACATACTTTGAAGTAGACTTTCTCTATTGGGTTCTTTCTGAAATTCATCTTCAAATGACATTAGGGGTAATTTATAAATTAAACCCCTTTGAAGTAACTTTGTTTTGAAAATTGGTCTCTTCTCAGGAGCACCTGGTGTTGGAAGGAGCCACATCAAAAATGCACTGCTGACAAAATACCCGGAGAAGTTTTCCTACCCTGCTCCACGTAAGGAAACTTCAAGTGTTTCTCTTCACAAGAGAAGAAAAAAACTGATGTTCATTTTGTTAATTATTTATCTTTCATTTTGCGTAGACACAACCAGACCCCAACGGAAGGACGAGGAGAACGGACAGGAATATTATTTCATCCCAAACGACGACATGACCAAGTGCATCTCGAAAAACGAGCTCCTGGAGTACGGCAGCTTCCAGGGATACATGTTTGGTACCAAGTTTGAGACCATCCTTAAGATCCACGATCAAGACAAAGTTGCCGTGCTGGATGTAGAACCACAGGTGAGAACGGACTTAATGTTCAAGATACAAAAAATAGATCTGACTGAATCTTTACTGTTATCACACTTCAGTAGGTGTATAAATTCTTCTACACATTGTGACTCCTAACCCCTTGAATATCTTGCAACAAAAACATTAAGGTTTACTTTCATTCTCTGTTTAATTCCAGTCCAGAAAAACACTCATCTTGAAAACTACAAACATTCACTATTCAAATCCCTCATCTATGGGGAACATTGGTGTACTGCTTTAGTTTAGTTTGGATCAATGACATTTATTGAACCTTAGTTTTAAGCTCCCAGACCAAGCTACACTTTCCATATCCTGTTAGAATATTGCTGGATTGTGGCAAGTTTAGAAAAGTTATTTCCGTGTAAAGACAATCATGACAATACCCTGATGCATGCTCAATAATCCAGGTAGAAAAATCTAAAAAAGCTAAGTCTGGTCCTCTGGACATTCAAAAAACAAAAAAACAAAACAAAGCAAAAAATTGTAGAAACGTTTCGTCTTTCGTCCGAAAGACTTCCTCAGTCTGAGGTGCTGGGTTCAGCTCAGTCTTATAAATAGCACCCTCTCACAGTGTTACACAACCAGTTGGCTGATGACAGCCTGAAACCAGCTGCTCACATGATCAAGGAGGACCATCAGCCTAACAATGGATCGTTAGCACCCTGATGGTTGTTTGCTATTCACAGAGGGCTGAGTGATACCAGCAATCACAGCATTGTAGGAGGGGGACAGTTGAACTCGGAGGCCTCCACCCCTGTTTAATGATGGGCGGTTTCTTTTCACAAAGATGGCCTCCTTTACTCCTCTCTCAAACCATCGTTCCTCTCTATCAAGGATGTGAACATCTTCATCCCTGAAAGAGTGACCGCTGGCCTGGAGATGAGTGTAGACTGCAGAGTCCTGACCTGATGATGTTGATCTTCTGTGCTGGGCCATCCTTTTGGCCAGTGGCTGTTTAGTTTCCCCAATATAAGACTGATCACAGCCCTCCTGACACTGAACAGCATACACAATGTTACTCTGACCAAGAATGTAAACATGTAGCTGAATGTACTAGATTGACTCACACTGACATTTAATTACCATCTTAGCTAAATCCCCATTAACAACAGGAACGTGGGGTTACTGAACCAGCAATCTTAAAACTGTCATCTGAACAATCCTAGCTTCACCCTACGGTGAGGTTTTTCAGCTTTCTTCATGGACCTCACAGAGTCCTGACAACAGCTTCACAGCTGTCTCCTGATTTTTGCATGAAACTGAGAAGAGCAGCATGTTTGTAGAAGGATCACAAAATATGAGCCGTTTTGTTTAAGTGTGGAAAAGCTGTTTCTATAACGTGAGTACACAAAAAAAAGATCGCGTTGCTAATAGGCTAACGTTAGCCGCTAACAGGTAGCAACAACACAACGCGATCAAACTAACGTTACTTACCCTCATAGTTGTGCAGGAAACTTGAGATATGCAACTTAAATCCCTTATTACGTTTGCTTGTCGGAGCAGGGGACCAGACATCAACGATAAGATGAACATAGCTGATACTTGTGTCTTGGGCAGCTCTTGTAAACAGAGAACGGGGCTAGACCGGAAGCTGGGAAGCCGGCTTCCTGTCAATGCGCAAGTGATTTACGGCACTTGTGCACAGAGCCTATCCTGTTGTGTTGATGAAGTTTGTCTAAAGAATTACAAACCTTTATAAGGGTGCAATACCTCTTTTATACCTGTTGGCTATTAACAATAATGTTCCATGTTGTTATTGTAATATGTCTAAACACTTGTTGTTTTATTGGAATTTTTAAAGTTTGATTTGACTGAATGACAAACATCCTTGCAGACCTTGAAACTGGTGCGGACAGCCGATTTTTCTTCTCTGGTGGTGTTCATCGCTCCAACCAACACGGCTCCACAGGTGCTCTGTCCTCATCCATTGTTGTTTAATCTCGTAGACAACATTGGCTGACCTTCTTGTTTCTTCTCTCGTAGACGGAAAACCTTCAGATGATCCAGAAAGAGTCCGATGCCATCCTGAGCACATACAGACACTTTTTTGACGTGGTTCTCGTCAACAACGACGTGGATGAGAGCGTTAAAGGGGTGGAGGAGGCCATAGAGCATGCCACATCCACCTCCCAGTGGGTGCCTGTGTCATGGGTCTACTGAAGGACCCTTGGCCTCGCTTTTATTCCTTACTGTTTGTTGAAAAGCAGTGCAATATCACTCCTTACACCAAACTCCGAGTTAGCAACATCCCCGGTGTTTTCTATTTGGATGCATTGTTGTCACAGAGATTATTTTGCACTGAATTAGTAAAAACAAGCAATATGTTGATCTCGGAACCTCACCAGGGAAGCTTCACCCGGTTGTTTAGACATCCGTGCTTCGT
>JBBPBX010026886.1:26985-37730 GCA_038048925.1 Garcialebias charrua
ATAGATAGATAGATAGATAGATAGATAGATAAATAGATAGATAGATAGATAGATAGATAGATAGATAGATAGATAGATAGATAGATAGATAGATAGATAGATAGGTGTAACATCTTTTGCATCCTAATCATTCATGAAGAGTGTTTGATTGTGTAAAAAAAATAAACGTTATATATTTGGTTGACTAGATTAGTTGTAACTTCACCCACTGACTGACTGGCAAGATAACAGAGAAGAAAAACAATTAACGACGTGATGAAACACACACAAAAATGAAATAAATGAACACAATTATTCTTACATTCACTCTAATGAAAATAAGTTACTATTTTAGACGAGACCTTTAAATAAGCATCAGTCTTTAGACTTATTTTTTTACTTTGGAAATCAAAGCAATTATTTAATACCATACTCTGATGCATGCTCAATAATCCAGGTAGAAAAATCTAAAAAAGCTAAGTCTGGTCCTCTGGACATTCAAAAAATAAAACAAAACAAAGCAAAAAAATGTAGAAACGTTTCGTCTTTCGTCCGAAAGACTTCCTCAGTCTGAGTTGCTGTGTTCAGCTCAGTCTTATAAATAGCACCCTCCCACAGTGGAACAACCAGTTGGCTGATGACAGCCTGAAACCAGCTGCTCACATGATCAAGGAGGGCCATCAGCCTAACAATGGATCATTAGCACCCTGATGGTTGTTTGCTATTCACAGAGGGCTGAGTGATACTAGCAATAACAGCATTGTAAGAGGGAGACAGTTGAACCCGGAGGCCTCCACCCCTGTTTAATGATGGACGGTTTCTTTTCACAAAGATGGCCTCCTTTACTCCTCTCTCAAACCATCGTTCCTCTCTATCAAGGATGTGAACATCTTCATCCTTGAAAGAGTGACCGCTGGCGTGGAGATGAGTGTAGACTGCAGAGTCCTGACCTGATGATGTTGATCTTCTGTGCTGGGCCATCCTTTTGGCCAGTGGCTGTTTAGTTTCCCCGATATAAGACTGATCACAGCCCTCCTGACACTGAACAGCATACATTATGCCAGAGATCCAGTCCCCCGGCACAAACAGAGTAATATTGTGTATGCTGTTCAGTGTCAGGAGGGCTGTGATCAGTCTTATATCGGGGAAACTAAACAGCCACTGGCCAAAAGGATGGCCCAGCACAGAAGATCAACATCATCAGGTCAGGACTCTGCAGTCTACACTCATCTCCACGCCAGCGGTCACTCTTTCAAGGATGAAGATGTTCACATCCTTGATAGAGAGGAACGATGGTTTGAGAGAGGAGTAAAGGAGGCCATCTTTGTGAAAAGAAACCGTCCATCATTAAACAGGGGTGGAGGCCTCCGGGTTCAACTGTCCCCCTCTTACAATGCTGTTATTGCTAGTATCACTCAGCCCTCTGTGAATAGCAAACAACCATCAGGGTGCTAATGATCCATTGTTAGGCTGATGGCCCTCCTTGATCATGTGAGCAGCTGGTTTCAGGCTGTCATCAGCCAACTGGTTGAGCCACTGTGGGAGGGTGCTATTTATAAGACTGAGCTGAACACAGCAACTCAGACTGAGGAAGTCTTTCGGACGAAAGACGAAACGTTTCTACATTTTTTTTGCTTTGTTTTGTTTTTTTTTTGAATGTCCAGAGGACCAGACTTAGCTTTTTTAGATTTAATACCATACTTTGTTGCACTCTTATTCCTTCATACACCACACAAAACCGTATGAATATCTCATGAATCTCTAACCAGGATAATCACTGTGGAAAAAAAAATCACATAATGTTGCTGCTGATCTGTTTCTTGTTGCTGTGTTCATTCGTGCTCATCTGCTCACACAGACTCATGTTTGTGCTGCTGTTCGAAGTAAAGTTTTTGTGCTATTAGTGCTTAGTGTATTTTTGGTTTATGTTTTTCTTGGTTCATATCCTGGATTTTATATCTGTTTTTCTTCTGCATCTTATTGTTGGATGTAGCTGGGACCTTGTGTGCATCATTTTGTTCCATCGCATGTGGGCCAATGACAATAAATAATTTCTGACTCTGACTGACTCTGACAAAAGTAACATTTTTATTTGTAAATGTTTTCTGATTCAAATATTAAGGGTGAAATGTTCTTGGAGGGTGGATCCTTTGATGCTGATTATTTTCGACTCCCTCTTTTGCAGAGTTTCCCTTATACTCCAAGGATTAACAGCCAGAGAATACAAATAACACATTATCATTACACGTCTTCATTGAAATTCCACTTAAAGACGCTGTTTTGTGCATTAACCCGCTGCTATGCACATTCAGACTCACAAAATGAGTATGGGAATTGAGACTTTCAAAGATGCCAGGAGAGCACAGTTTTATTATAACACAACAAGCCTATTAATAACATTTATAATGTATTTAAACTGTGTTTGTTCCTGTCAGGCACCATCAGCCTGAGATCCCAGAGTTTAATTTACAAATATGAGCCTATGCTCATGGTCATATTTGTAGCTTGTAAACCTGCAGGGTGCATAAGCAATAGGATGAGCAACTTGGGGCAGTCTTAAGGTCTAGGGAGATCTTTGCACTGCAATAAAAAGTGCATGCTGAAGAGAAATACACACGTTTAGAAGTTCTATATGTTAATCTCATTTTAATCGAATACACGACTGTATATGATTAACACACGAGTGCTTTATAATCAAGGTATTCACAACTGTTTTACATATGTTTATGCAATTAGACAACATTATAAGACATACTTTTAGATCTAACGAACAGGATGTTCAGATGCAGATAACATGCTAAGCGGGCAGTTGCCCTTTGTGCTTCTCTTGGCCTTCTGAGGAGATCAGAGCACACAGACACACAAACAATGAATGAATCATACTACGAAATAAGTAGTACTTATGAACCACACGCATACTAGGATCTGGACATTAATTTACATTAATATCACACACAGGACACATCTAATGGTACATTTCTAAAACTCTCTTACTGAGCAAATAAGCAGAACAAAGAGCGCAGTTTCAAGAGACGCCTCACCACAGTTACAAATCTACAAGGTCATAGAACTGACAAGCAGAGAGGCTCCAGGACTCCTTATCAGTGCTCTAAGCCAATCAGAGACCAGAGAAGCTCAAAGCTGCATCTTTATACTCCAAAACATCTGAGATATCTTTAGCACTTTTTGAGGAACCTCGCCTAGGACAGGTCTGTCAAAATGCTCACAATTCTATGTGCACAAAGAATTGCTTATTCATGATGTAACTCTGTTAACCTGTAAACCTGTGTGTCTGTCAATAAATCATCATTTTTCTAAGAGAGACTGGTCATTCGAACACCTCATGAGAAATCCCTTCAACATGGTGACCCCGAACGTCTGGCCTTCTCTCTTTCTCTGATTTGGAGGGTGGACGATGACTTTCTTCGGATGTTTTGCAGTGGAGCTCTGACATGACTACATGAGGTGAGTCGACCGTGTTTTAAACAGAAACGACTATTTGGCCACAGTCCCAAATTAAACTGCAAACAGAGGAAGTTCAGTCTCGTGATGTATTATGGTTCTTAGAGTTAAAGTTAAATATACGTATTTGGCTTGTTCTGACGACACAGGTTTCAGTTTGAACAGACGCTTGTGTGTGTGTGTGTGTGCGAGACGGTCCCGGCAGCTCGGTGTCGGGCCGAGGCGCGTGCTCGTGTTTTTTTCCTTCGTGTGTGTCGTTGTGTGTGTGTGGTTCGGGTTTCATTTAATCACGAGGTGCTCGAACATTGAGGCTTTGATTACTTACTTTTGGGGGATAGACGTTTTCTATTCGGACCGTGGGGGCAGGTTGTGGCCGCTTGTTTGCGTGGGGCGGATTCATTCGTCCGCGTGACTAGTGGGAGTCACGGAGACCTGTTTCACTGTCTAGTTTAGAAAAGTGGTTCCGGGGCGTACGATCCTTTGAGTAGCTGGAAGAGGTGGTCCAACTTGTTTCGCGTCCGCTCGTGTGGAGTTGGGCCACTGCCGCTTGTTTCAAAGTTCGACGCAGCCGAAGTCTGAGCGACGTTGAGGTCGCCGGAAGTTCACGCTGAGGTGAAACTACAGCTCCCAGTGTGCCTTGCGCTGAGCTTGCGGATCAGGGCAGTGGAACCGCACTGGGCGGTGCCGTATGAGGTCTGTAGTAAAGATAAAAGGGATGGAGCAACCGATGAGGGTTTTGTACGGAAGCTCTGTGGTGACGCTTGAAGCAGCCGAAGAGGGTTGCATACGGAAGCTTGGAGATGCCACTTGGGCCTATGTTTAATTTGTTTTATGATATTTTGCGTCGCATTTCTTTACATTTTTTAAGGTGAATCATTATTTTGGGGAGACGGGATCCCAATTATTTGTCCTCGTTTCTTTTGTCTGTTCGTGTCAATTAATGTCAAGGGGGGTGTCTTTATATATATATGTCCATTTTCTGTGTTTTTGATTGTCATTAATTGTTTGTGTCGACTCAGAGAGAGTGAAGTGAGTGTGCAGACGTGAAGTTTTCTTTTTCCAGTGGTGAATGGTGCTGCTATATTTTGCATGACTGGCAGAGGGCGCTGTTGTGGAACAGGGGGGGCAAGTCTGATTTTCCACAGGCTTGGCCCTGTAGTTCTAATGCACAGCTCATCTGTGGATGCTTGTGAAATAAAGATTTTGGGTGAATGTTTTGAGAGGCAATTTATGGCACACATGCAAAATAAAATAATAAATAAGAATAAAAATGCAGGAACAAGGAAACATTTTTTGAGCTATTGCTTAGGATCCGAGCAAATATCAGACTTTTACCAACGATAAAAACAGAGAGGGATAACAATTGGAGCGAACCTGCATCAAAAATTGTTGAGAGAGCAGACGGATCAACAGGAAATTTAGCTAATTTAGTTCTAACCAGATTTAAACTAGACAAACAAAAGCTCTAATGCAATTGGAACGGAGATAGCTCATTGTAAAACGGTCGCAGACTATCAACAGTTAATTAATAATTATGATGAACAGATTGACTTTCTAGAAGAATTGTTCTTAATTGCGGCCACTGAACAGAAATTAGGGGACACAGAGAACTGTTCAATTTAAAATAAAATTCAGAGCAACAGGTGGCAGGAAGAAGAGCAGTCAAACAGCGCCACCTACAGGAGGTTGAAGCAAATTGCAGAAACTGAAGGAGGAAAAAGCCAGAAAAAGGTGGAATGATATGAAAAGGTTCATATTGGAAGAGAGGGGCAGGAAGGCCACTCAGAGGTTGTGGAAATACCAGAGAGACGATCAGGCAGGTGAGGTGAAAATTATTTAGAAATCAGCCACAGAGCGAAAAGCTTACTTTGAGAAGCTTCAGAGCATCAATTAGATGAACACGGGAGTTCTAGAGAAAAATCTACAATCAATCAATTAATCAATCACCTTTATTTAACCAGGTAGAGCCCGTTGAGACAGAGATTTAGTTTACAAGGGTGACCTGGTCAAGTGATCAGCAGCACACGTCACATTGGCAATAGGCATTTGCACTTATCAAAGGAAAATAAAGAAAACTACAATCACAGTAAACAGATGTTGACATTTAAAAACCAACAGGATATGACAGATTTCTATATACATTATATACAAAACAAGCAGACAGACCTCGGTTGAGTAAATAAAGTTAAGAAAAATCAACAATGACATGTAGATTGGACAGTCAGATTGGATTAGACAGTCGTGGGTCAAGGTTAAATTCATTTTCAATTTCTGGGAAGAACTTTTTGTAAAAAATTTCTGCTTTTGACTTTAGATTAGGGAAAGGAAAAACGTTGTGCAGACCAGATCCGACGAGATGTGTTCTGGGAGACAAATGCCGAGAAGATTTCACTGTTGAGTTTTCATATAGTGATGTTATTGGCGTTATTATTAGACAAATTACTCGCATTTCTTTTTCAGCCTACAGCATGACAGCTCGTGCGGGAAGGGGTGCATCAGACAGACAGACCTATTTTCTTACAGAACACATAATTGTAATTTGCCATGAGCTAGGATTCAACCAAAATGCATTATACTTTTGCGTTTGCCAGGGGATTGGGGTAACAGTGGTGGCTCGATTGGATTTGAATGCATAA
Organism: Garcialebias charrua; assembly: GCA_038048925.1. Classification (NCBI taxonomy): domain Eukaryota; kingdom Metazoa; phylum Chordata; class Actinopteri; order Cyprinodontiformes; family Rivulidae; genus Garcialebias; species Garcialebias charrua. Next base: position 33,063 of record JBBPBX010026886.1, read on the forward strand.
AGCTGACGTCTACATGGTTCATTTTGACTCTGAGAGCGACAGCTGCCAGAAAGCGAGAGCAAGACCTCTCACTCATGAATGGACACAGAACAAGGACAGTTTAAGGGAGAAAAACCAAAGAACTGTCATTCTAACACCAAAATGTCCATGAACTTCCTCAGCCATAGTTCAAGGCAACGACCTGAACAAAAAGAACAGTCCAAGACGCAAACAGATGTCAAAGTCAGCAAACACAACGTGAAATCAAGTGAAGTCAGGACTTGGGGCATCCTGCAGAGAAAGCCACCAGCGATAAGTGGCGGGCACTGAAGCTGACCTGAGCTGGACAATGGACAAGCTCACACGACCAGAGCATGAGCAAGTGGAACAGCTGTCAGGAGTCACTCATTCCAGCAACCCGTGAAGGCGTCGGCCTCCCATTTGAATCGGTGGGGTTACACTGGGGCCTCAGTCTCAGGGTCCAAACGTAAAGTGCATTATTTAATGATGGCACATAGAACAGGCCGCAGCAGGTCACATAATTATTAGGTTAATACTGATTTGGAGCTCTGTTTGTCTGCTCCTCCCGGTTCCAGAGGGCTCTTAAACAAAATAACAAGGCTCTCATCCCGAGGGCCACAGCAAAATGAGTTTGTGAATATTTTCACAGGTAAAATTGGTGTCACCACAATTATTCATATTGGGTGTTAAAGGTTAGATAAATAACGGCAGTTCTCCTTGGGGGAACGCGTTTCTGGGAGTCTGGTGTGCACAACAGATTCGTTAAAATTTAGGATTATAGCTATGCCGCAGGAATTGGATCGTTAATCAGTGCAGATAAGATCAATTAAGTAAGAACAAGCTTTCAGAGATGAGGAGAGCACAAGTTGATGACAAGGAGAGAACAAATTTGCAGGATAAAATAAAATAAAATTATGAAAAACACAGAAGGCGCACGTGATGGTCGGTGAGAATAGTGGTTTCCGTGGACACAAAAGCGGGGCAGCGATAGTGCTGGTTTGGTGAGGGGCTTCAGACAGATCAGTGTTTTGGACGCGATGGTAGGTTTGAAGCGGAAAAAGGAACACAGTCAGCGCAGAGGGCGAAGGCAGGGCTATGTGTGAACTTTGGGGGCAGCACAAACTAAGCTCATTCAGAGGACCAGAGAGGGTTGTGAACAGCGCAGGGAGACGAGTGAGGCAGACATGAGAAATGGTACCACCTCTTGACGTGACCACCACTCCGAGACTCACTAAACGATGACAATGTGACTGTTTGGCTGAGTTGGAAGCAAAAGGAACATCAGGAAACGTCAATTGGAAGCAAAATGTGGGCCCAGCACCAGAAGGCAGTGGCGGCTCCTGAAGAGAGATCCTGAAAACAGGACCATGGAGTTGGAGTGAAGCAGGTGGAGTGTGGACCATCCAGAAGGTGGAAAAGAAGAAGATTTTGAGGAGCAGCAACTCGAGAGTGTGGAGCACACCAGCTGAAGGGGATTTCAGCTGGTGACACACACACATTTAAATTTTCTGATCAGAACATTGCGCCGTGCATTCATTGCGTGAGACTCAACAGACGAGGAGGTCGCGCGAACTAGGAATTTTCGACCATGAGGACACCGGGTCATGAGATAATAATTGGTCGTACAGACATGCTCGAACCGGTGAAAGGTTCAGAAATTTATGGTTGGTGTGCCGCGCTCACCGGCTGACAAGGGGCTGAAAAATAAAAATAAAATTTTAAAAGAGAAGACGACAAAACCGGTCCAAAAATTTTTTAATCAATTGTTACATTCCATGTCATGGGTTTCCTGTAAAATTAGATCAGATAATGGTACACATTTTAGCAATGCGAATCTAGGAATATTAGAAATACGTTAGGCCTCAACATGTTAGTATATTTGTGAAAAATTGGCTGTAATCTGTGCACAGACTAAAATTAATTTACTTGGGGCTTTATAAAATGGCCGTTAGGGCTGAGGGCACCTGTAGATAGGGGACAAGGGTTGTTGTAATGTCGCATATGATGTATTTTGAGAGACTAATAGTTGTTTGTCCAGCTTCCAATCTACAGACCTTTGAATCCGTTACACCTGAGAGTGCTAAGCCTGGACGTGGCCGGAGGGTCCACTGACACCTGGGGTGTTTCTCAGGGCCTCTAGAAGAGAGTGGCCTGAGCCAAAGGGGGAATGCGCACAGCTGAGCAGTAGAGGCGCACATCACTAGCTCCTCGCCAGAGAGGGAGAGCCACAGCCTGAGAGGGGTCCGGAAAAGGGGTCTCAAAGGTCATCACATCAAGGGAGGCAGCTCGGTCGGGGCTGCACAGCTGAGAGGGTTGGTTTTGCACCTGGAGGGAGTGGTCCACAAGAGCGGTGGGCTGCCCGGCATCTTCATCCTTGAGATCGGGTTCGAGGAAGGTGTGGGTCTCATCTTTGCATCGTTTCTCATCTTTCCATCGTCTCACTTCCTCTGCCGTGGAAGTCATCTGTTCGTGAGGTGTTCTGGTTCGAGTGGTGGAGCTTCCTGAAAACACCTGTCTTCCTGGAGAGCATCTTTGTGCTTGCTTTTGCAAGGACACCAGAACGATAGGGAAACAGTTCCCCCTGGTGCCAGGCCTGTCTGCCTTGTTGCTTTGAGAGAAGAGCGCATGCTGCATGATTGCAGCTTAACAAGGCAAGCCACACCAACAGGAGCATAAAAGAGGGGGTCGACCATTCACTTTTGGGTTAGGGGCAGTGTTTGCCGCCAGGGGAACGGGGTATTGGACACAACCCACCTGGCATTAATCATCAGCAAATCTGCAGCCCAAAAAGGGTGGTGACCTCTGAAGAATACATCTTTCAACAAACATCGGAACAGAACAGAAAACCAAGGGTTAAATCGATTCAGAAAGACTGACACAGTGTTTTAAACTTTACAGAGGTTTCTATTTTGCATTATTGAATCATCAATATTTTAAACTTTAAATTTTAAAGCACACAGTTTAAAGGTCACACATTTAGGATTAGATATTTGATTTCACCTTTAATATAAAATTGATGACCATTTCTTATCTTAGAATTGGTTTAGGTCAACAATTTGATGCTACACTTTAACTTTTAACTTTTATCAATTAGACTTACTTATATTTAAAATTAGAATTCAGCAGAACAACACATCGTTTCCAGGTCTAACTTTCAAGGGTTTGGAGTTACATTTTTCAATTTCAGCGTTAAATCATAAAATATTAGAGGTTTTTGACCACTTTCATATTCCTGGTTCAAAATTCAATGGGTGAGTGATTTATTCATTGTGAGGATGTATTTTTTACAGGTGCGGTTCCAGTGATTCCTGAATAATAAAGATTAAAAGAAAAATTAATTATAATAATTATAAATTACAAGACGAAGATTTTGTAAACTGTGCATGCGTTTGATGGTTGGGTTTCCACACTGCTTTTCATGTGTATTTTCGTTTTCAGGTTCTGCAGATTTTAATGAGAAGGGGGTAATTTGTGTTTCTGTTGTGTTTCATCACATTCTAAGGTTTAAAGTTTGACACTGTAGAGAATTTCGAACTACATCGAGCATGGCTGAGGGGCAGAAGAGGCTAATAGTAGCTGCAGGTGTGGGGTCAGTGATTATAGTTTCCACTATTTTGTTGTTGGAATATTTCTGTGTGATACCAGGTCATCCAAGCTGTCATCCTGTACCTCATCAGAGGAGCGAGAGAGATGTCCTCATGCAGGGGACATGGACGCAGGTACAGGATGCTGGTCATCTATCGATGAATTTTTCTGAAGTCTTTCAGAGGAACTCTTGGTACAGGTATGCGCAGTTTTTGGCCAGAAGCCGTCACAGGTCTGACTCTTACATCTGTACCCCACTCCCTGTCGCGGAATCGCAGCTACCTTTGAAGTTTAAACCTCTTGACCGGATGTTATCATTTTGTGTTCTGCAGATGAGCTCCAGAGGATTCTACATGGAGCACCTGCAATGTCAGCCTAAGTGGTGCAAATTGAGTACATTATCACACCCGATGGTGTTAGCTCAATTTGTAGAATGGCCATCCAGCGGACGGTTTCCTGTCTGTGTGCACCGCGTCCATCATCAGGACTCATATCAGGTGGTAGTGGGGTCACTCCCTGAGCAGAGGTGCAGAGCGGTGTACCATCCGGGCAGGGAATTCAGGAGTGTGCCTAGCAGCAATGGTACGTATCCGGTTGAGGACTTGGCATGGCTGTGTGGACATCAGGTATTCTTGACCTTGCCAGTGAACTGGACTGGGTGCTGTGCACCTGTTGCGGTTACAGAGGGGTCGTACCTGGTGTCTTTGAGCAACGGTTCTCACTATGTGGGACAATCAAAGACTTCTGACGTCAGTCAGCTCGAGTCTTCGTGGGGTTCAGAGGTCCCAGTGGAATGGAAGCGTAGCTTCTTCCCGGGATCAAAGGTCGGGGACCACCTGTTGCACATGGAATCTTTAGATTACCAATTTGGGATGTTCATTTATGAGTCGGTGCAGGCGTTAGGGACCACCTCTGCAGAGCGGTGGGCCATGTATGTTGTGTCTTTACATCATAGATTGCTGCTGGATTTGTTTAAGGCATCTGTTAATGGAGTGTGTGAGATGATTGATAATAACACCTGCTGTACCTTTATACCTGATGCGTCTGTTGCAGATCCGCAGGTCAGGGTGACAGCGGCCCTGC
>JBBPBX010026887.1:0-37727 GCA_038048925.1 Garcialebias charrua
ATAACTAAATGTCTGCTATTGAAAACACTAAATTTACCTTGGCTGTATGTCTGTTCTGTCTTCGGGTGGACAAAATTACACCGTAGTGTAGCTACGGTCGTTTGGGTTAGCGTTAACAGTTAACTAACGTGAACCACTGTTGGTATTTCATTTGAATGTGCATTTTTTTGCTGTTTTCGTACATATAAGTAAAGTATAAAGCACATAGAAGTCCACACACACAAAGGGTGAGAGTATTAGTGCCTAAGTTTGCCTTTTCCCCCCCTCTATGAGCTCCGGCTAGGAGACGTTTTTTTTTTCTCTTCCCTTTTGGGCTCCGGGAGCTGTGGGGCTGAGGTCAGATCGTGAACTCCGGGATTTGTTCGCCGTAGAGTCACACTGGCTTTCATCCAGCACACGGCTTGCCGTACAGAGTGGTCTGAGCCGCTCCGGGTTCACAAGAGTTGCCGTGCGTGTGATTTAGTTCACAACCGGGACCTGTGATAGCTGTTAGAGTCAAATCTTTTCCTCCCCTTCCCAGTTGAAGTTAATTACCGTATTTTCTGGTGTACAGGTCGCAAACTTTTTTTTTCATTTATTATTTTTTTATTTTCTTTTGTTTATTCATTTTTTTCTTTTTCTTTTGTTTATTCATTTTTTTTTCTTCATTTTTTTCTGTTTCACTTAGAGGCTTGTCACCTGTACTCCAGACAGTGCTGTGCGTAAACTAAGGCAACAGGGAAAGATTTTTTATTTTATATATTGTTTCAGTGGGTGTATTTGCCGGCAGTAGGTCAAATTGTGAAGTCTAATAGAGACTACCACTGCTGTGCTCTGGGGATGGCATTTTTATTGGGTGTTTTAGGAGGGTGATTTAAAACAGGCAGTTTCTTGGTTGGCTACTGCAGCTGTCCATGGTCCTGGCTGGAGGTTTGCTCACTTCACCCTTGTAAAACACGTGTATAACATTATAATGTCTGACATACCTATACAAACTTGGAAAATTTGTGCTCCTGGCACATTAGGATCTGTATTACATGAGTTGTGGGTTTCATGGAGTCGGAGGGTAGCTGTCAAGAATGTTCTTGATGAGAAAAGACGTTTAGTTTCTTGGGTGAATAACATGTGTCGGTCAGGAATGTTTCCTGGTGTGGATGACCCGTCTCCATCTGCTGCTGGACTGAATAAGCTTCTTGTGCAATCAGAGAGAGCTTTGAGGTTGGCGTTAGATGAGAAGGAAAAATGTTCTGTTCTAGTGCGTAGAAAGAAAAATAAGGACTGGCAGAAGGCGGACGCCTTTAATAGAGACTGCTCGTTATTTTTAGATGAGATGTGCAAAATCCTAGGTGGACAGAAATCTGCTTGAGAAGTGTGCACAGGGCAGTTTCACAGAGACAAGTTGTTGGCTCACATTCAGTTTTATGGCCGTCAACAGATAAGACCTTAGTGCCTGACACCACAGGGCCCCCACCTCTTCCTCCTTCCATGCTCGTACCAGGGAAGAGACATCTCCTTGAGGTTACCCCCCCCCCCCCGGTCCCCCGCGCCTGTAACACAGCTGCCCCTGAGTGAGGTGAGTTCACTGGACCGTTCTGTAAGTTCTGGTCCAGGGAACGGCTCAGATTTACTGTTTGTTCTGTTAGTTTAAGTTCAACGCTGCTGTTGGAAAGACTCCACAGTAAAGTAGTTAGTTAATTGATAGTTCACGGTTGGGTTGTTGTATTTTTTTATTTTTTTTATTGTTGCTGTGACTGTTGGTGCTATTTTATGAAAACATAGAGGCTGAAAAGGCGCACGTTATGGTCATGACTGGCAGAACGGAGACATGCCTTGAAGCTCAACGGCCTTGTGCTTCCCCCCTCCTCCTCTTTGCCCCGCACCTCCTCCTCCTCCTCGTCCTCCTCCGTATGCACCTGTGGGCCTTACTCTACACAATCAGATGCCTTTGTCGGGGCACACTTCCATAAATCTGCCTGAGCTCTCTCTTGGTTCTAGTTCTGGACACACTGAGTCCAGCTCAGACTTGGTTCTCGTTACAGGAGGTATTTGACAGACAAGATCAGCTGAAAATAGGAACGTGGTGCATGACCATGTGCAGACATTGATGGATGGTATGCTTACCACGCCTGGCTCTGTGGGTGAACGAAGAGGATGTGATGTGTTCCGTCCACCGTCCTCTGATACTTCTTTCAGCGTGACATCTTTGGTGGCTTCATATGACTCCCTGCCACTGACCTGTCCGGTCCCACCTGCGTGTCCTGACCTCAGGCCTCCTGCCACACCTTTTGATAAGGTTATTGGCTGGCAGCGAGGAAATTCAGGTCGTTTAAATAGAATTGCTGACAATGTTTATACCTGCCTTGACGCAACGCCTCCTGCTCAATACATGTTACCTCTCGTTTCTTCCACCACAGCTGAGGGGTCCGTAAACAGACTTACACGCCTTTTAGTTTATAGGATACTGAGTTGATCCGTCAGCGTTTGCCTGATATCCAGAAAGGAGGTTCGGCTTGGATCCGCGCTTTTCTGGAGGCTTGCGCCGGAATTGTGCCATGTCTGGGTGATTGGAGGAGGGTTTTCACAGCATGCACGTTGTTTGGTAGTCTGGCTGAAATAGAACAGGCTGCTGGGACTGAATTGGACCCAGACAGTGACACACTGCACGACCACGTTCAAATTTTGTGGCCAATTATACGAGAGAAATATCCGACGTCTATGAAATCTTCAGATTTGTGTGAGATTCCTCCGGCTGTTTCAGAAAGGGGCACGACCTACCTGTCTAGAGTTAAGCTCTTGTGGGAAAATAGAACTGGAAATGATCCAACAATTGATCCTACGACTCAACTGTTGTTCAGAGGAGCTGTAGAGAGCTCTCTGTCTGATGATGTTAAGAAGAGCTTGGCGTCTGTTGTTGGCCTGACAAAGATGGATTATGATTTATGGGCGGCCCACATTGTTCATTTTATTGATCAATCTTTTGATAAGAGGGAGTCTGATGACAGGGAATTGAAATCCCTTGAAACTCAATTAGCTAAGGCCCAATTAAAAGACATACGTGACAAACTTAATTTCACAAAGGTGAATGCAATTCAGATGCCCTAGGTTCAGGGTCCTTCTACATCATCTGATAATTCATATCAACAGAGACCTCTGGGCCCATCCACATCCTGGCGCAGGGGTCGTAACAAACATCCGAGGGGCAACCCTCAACCCACGGACAGGTGCCGCAGGTGTAACGGGGTGGGACATTGGTATTTTCAATGTCCGACCAAACAGGGTTTATCGAGACAGGAGGTGACGTCGGCTCGATATCCACATGACGTATATCCATCACCTGATTATACTCAACATGGCCCTTTGCTGGGAGCCATTAATCACGCCCCAGGCCAATATCCTATCCAATAGGGGTGCCCTGGTCCGGCAGTAGGTGGCGTCTTGTATTTAGAGCCTTTTTGGTATCGTTAACCATTAACGGCCGAAATCACATGTGTATGGTTGATACAGGCGCCAGGTATTCGTCAGTTAACACGTCACTCCCACGATCAAGCCAGAGGAGTGGCCGCTCTCGTGTGGATTAATCTGCGCTTTGAACACTCCTTCCTGATTTCTGACACATGTCCAGTGAACTTGATTGGACGAGACATTCTGTGTGATCAGAACGTGACTTTGATGATGAGTCCTGACAACGTCCAGCTGAGTTTTCCTGATGGAACTGTTCAGTACTGTGCTACAGTGAAAAGCTCTATTCATCAGATGCTCCAGGTCGAAGGGACTTCTGCTGAGTCTGGTCCAGCCGAATTTCAAGCTGAAGTTTGGTGGGGTGCAGTCCCTGACTTTACAACAACGCTCTTGTACGACACACTGCAGAGCTGGAACGCCTGGATTAATGTCATAAGATCTTATGACACGCTTCCTGATGTGGCACATTGCACGCTGAACTATGACCTTTGTGGTGATGGGGACTACGATGTGCTCTGGACAGGACTGCTGGAACATTGTCAAGAGACTGGTGAATTTCCAGTGGCTGAAATCATGGACATTTATGTGGCCCCGGAGGGAGTGGTGGCAGGCGTGAAATTGCCCGCACCGTTACTGCAACTGTATATGCTTGGCGATGTATCAGCTCCACATGTGTCATTGATGGTTGTGTCTGGTGCTGATGCGAAGAATTTAGGTCCTGTGATGAGACGCTGTCTTGCTGTAAGGGAATGGGTGCCTACACAAAATCCACACTTACACTATTCTCCAGAAACTGATACTTACAGGATCACACACAGATCATTCACATTATTGTTACCTGAGAAACATTCTCTGCCTAGATCACATGGCGGAGAAAACACAGACCATGTTGATACGGACAAACTGTTAGCCAGTTTGCCTGATACACTTTGGGCCAGGAGTTCTACAGATGTGGGCCTGCTGAATGTCAACCCTGTCTCGATCGTTCTGAAGCCAGGCACGATTCCAATCTATAAACATCAATATCGACTCCGACAGGAGCAGATTGACGGTATAGAGCAAACTATTAAGGGTTTGCTGGAAGCTGGTGTGTTGCAGCCTACTGTTTCGAGCTGGAACACACCTCTACACCCGGTACCAAAAGCTGATAAATCTCATTACCGTTTAGTTCATGATTTGAGGCCTATAAATAAGGTTGTTGTTCCATCTAATTATGGTACTCCAAATCCTTATGTTATGATGAATGCTATTCAGCCTGAACACAAGTTTTTTACTTGTATTGACCTGGCGAACGCGTTCTTTTGTGTGCCTCTGGACGCTGGATCAAGGGATCTGTTTGCATTTACCTTTAAGGGGAAACAATTCACGTACAGTAGATTACCTCAGGGTTTCGTGGATTCGCCCTCTTTGTTCAATCATGTATTAAAGCAAGTCCTTACTGATTTGCCTTTGCCACCAGGAGTGGTTTTAATCCAATACGTCGATGATATTCTGATAGCAGCTCCGACTTCAGGAGCTATTATGCAGGCATCTGAAGCTGTGCTTCGACATCTAGCCCAGTGTGGTTTTAAAGTGTCAAAACACAAGTTGCAGGTGGGTCGTTCAAAAGTTCAGTTTTTGGGTAGGCTCATCTCTGGCTCTGGCCTGCAACTGACGCCATCTCAGAAAAGCTCCATTTTAAATCATTCTAAACCAGCAAATGTTAGGATGATGTTAAAATTTTTGGGGTTGATCAATTACAGTAAAAACTTTATTCCTGGTTTCAGCCGTAAGATGACTCCTTTGAGAAGCCTCATTTCGGCTGTGGGATATAAAAATTTTGTGTCCCCACTGCAGTGGACGGAGGAAGCTGACAGGGCATTTGTGGAGATTGAACTAGCTTTGTTTGATGCGTGCTCTCTGCAGTGTCCAGATTACTCCTGGCCATTTCACTTGGTAGTGGATGAAAAAGACGGATTTGTGAATGCCGTCTTGTTTCAAAGAGGGAAGCTGACTGAGAGACTACACGTTTTGATGTATGAAAGTGCACAATAAGATCAAATTCTGACCCTTCTCAATGTATTGTACAGCAGGTACGAGACGACTTGGCTGAGCTGAGCGCGTCTGAGGGGCTGGGCGCATCTTAAGGACTGGGTGTGTCTGAGGAGCTGGGAGTTACATCTGTACAGAGTGACACTGCATCTCGACCAGTTCCAGGGCCTGATACAACTTGAGGAAAAACTCAAAACAGACTTAAATTAACATTGCATAAAAAGGGGACATTGTTTGTTGTACATAATTGTTACAGGAAGAATGAATTTTCTAGCGGTTAGGTTAAGTGTAATAACCATTTTGGGATTATTTTGATTACAGGGCTCACTCTGTGGGTTGCATCGAAAGCTAAGACAGGCTCCCCTGAAGTTGTTCACGACAATGTCAACAGATCTTGTGATGAGGACCCTAACTTCTTGCTCAGAAGAGGGGAAGGTGGAACAGAGGTTGCAGATGTTCAGATTCAGGTACACCCAGACTCTGACATTAGCAGATCAAAGAGATCCGTGGTAGTTAATTTCCTGCAGTTTAATTTCACAGCCATTACAGGAACGCTTGTCAATCATACAGTTATATAAAATTTTTACTGAGTGTCTCAAAGCAGGTTGTTGGATAATAATTGATCAACAAGATTCTGTTAAATCCACCTCTTGGGCAAGAATGTTTGGGGTATTTCATACAGTCTGGTGCTGACTTTTTATTCCTTATTACAGGTAAAATCGACTGGACTTCTGATGAAAATTGTGAATAATTTATATTTGAAAAGGGGAAATGCACTTTACAATCACTTGATTCCACAGCTGTGATGGACAAGCAGAAAAAACTTACCATAACTGGGTTTACATTCCTCCCCTTTTCAGCGGATTAATTAATGTTGAATGAATGTTTAATGTTGCAGTGTGAACAATGAAGGGAAGATCTATTTCCCTGCACCATTTTTTATCCTACAGGTAAAGGTGTGGAACATGCAGCAGAGCAGAACTAATCACATTAACTAACCAACTAATATTAAATGCCAAGGATTTCTCAATATTTGTTGAAACCTCTCAATTGTTGTTTACACCGTATGTTGAAGTTACATATGATTATTCTTACGCCTGTGAAGAATGAATGTGAGGATTGAAGGTTGTTGAGATGAATGAGTCAGACAGAATGTGAATGTCTCAGACAGATTAATGAGAATATATATGTTTGTGCCTTGTGAATGTGCAGTTCAATAGTTGTGCGTTCATAGATTTTTGTAAAAATTATAGGGTTTTCACTACTTTTCCATATATATAATTTAGTTTTATCAATTTTGATTCTTAGAGAATATAATTAGCTGCACCTTAGTTAAGGGGTATCAGAGCAGCCTAGCAGTGGATTCTACTGATAGGAAGTTGTTTGTGATAAACATTTTGGTACAGAGGATAATATATACAGTATATGGATGTGAATAAGATAATTGAGTTTAACAGGTTATGGAAGGATTTTTGTGTTTTCTGTTCTGATCAGTTTAATCATAGGTTTAGTGTTAATTTTCTGAATGTGGTCTTAGCCCTTATCGCAGACATCTCTGAATAAGAGCAGTTGAGCTTTTTCTCAGATATCAGACTAGTCAACAGAGTAGTGTAGGGTTTTTCCCCTTACAGGTGTCTATGATGATGAAGATGAGATGGCCTGACTTGGCTAAAGCATAGTTTATATTCCTTGCTAAGGGTAATACATAACAGAAATATAGATTCCACACACTAGAGGCGTGATATTTGATAGGAGGGACAGTCCGCTTCATTTTATTGTTTTGTTTTTATTTTTATTTGTTTTATGGTTTCATTTTTACATTTATTTTTGTTTGTTTTTGTTTATTCTTTATTACTTTTCCCGTTTGTTTTGTTTATTTCTTATTACATTTATTTGTTGTTTTGTTTGTTTTGTTTATTTCTTATTACATTTATTTGTTGTTTTGTTTGTTTTGTTTATTTCTTATTACATTTATTTGTTGTTTTATTTTATTCTTTGTTTTTGGTTGATTTCTTTGCTTTTTGTTACATTTATTTTTTAGATTGTTAGTTTTGTATTGCGTTTCCAGCATATAAGCTCTGACAGTTACCGTATATTTTCTTACGTAGTTTTGTTACCAATTAGTATTGATGCTTATTTTTATATAAGGGGTTTATATTCTGGGTGGGTAACTTAGATGTAATATTGCTGTGGGAGGAAATGTTAGAGATTTCCAATGTGTATCCAGTTCTTAATTGCATACGCACATAGTACATATAGGGTTTTTGTTGACATGATGTTTGTCATGTCAAAAGGGGAATTAAAATATATGTATATCAGTATTACACCTGAAGCACACATATTATGTGTTATGATTTATGTTCACTTAATTCCACCATATAATGTGAAAATATATTCAAGATGGAACCTTTATTTACGGGTTTTATTTCCAATAGGGAAGAGTTTTTCAGTTACACGCCTGCATAATACAACAGACACAACACTGGATGATTGACATACAAAGCTGGTAGTTGATTGGCTGAGAGGCGGATCACTCACAGAGTAGAAAAGTTCTAGGGCGGTTCCAAGGCGGTTCGATTCCAGGATTGGTCCCACGAGGCGATGACGTCATCTAGAGGTATAAAACCGTGGTCCGCCTTCGAAGATGTGTGTGTGTTGGACTGTGCTTGGAATCAGGTCTGTTGATTGCTGTAAGGTTTATTCTTATAATGTACATTAAACCTGCATAAAACTTGCACATTCGTTTCAGAGCTTCCTTCAACTTTTGAACCGCAACAGTCTCCTCCGTGATGGCAGCAGTCTGAAGCAGCTGTGTAGTGGGTGTGTGGGATCACCTGCCATGCAGAGGGCTTTCCGAGTGAGGCGTTTGCTGTGTAAGTCCTGCAGTGAGGGCAAGGAGGTGCCGACGATCTTCTCAGCTGCTCTCACGATGCGCTGGAGGCTCTTGCGGCATGATGCAGTACATGCACCAAACCACACAGTGATGCAGCTGGTCAGGACACTTTCTATGGCACCTCTGTAGAAGGTGCACATGATGGGGGTTGAAGCTCCAGCCCTTTTCAGCTTGCGGAGAAAGTAGAGGCGCTGGTGAGCCTTCTTGGCCAGTGATGCAGTGTTCCTGCTCCAGGACAGGTCCTTGAGACGTGCACTCCCAGGAACTTGGTGCTGTCCACTCTCTCCACTGCGGTGCTGTTGATGGTCAGAGGGGCATGTTGTGCATCCCTCTTCCTGAAGTCCACGACAATCTCCTTTGTCTTCTCCACGTTGAGAGTGAGATTGTTGTGTCCGCACCACAAGGCCAAGCGGCTCACCTCGTTCCTGTAGTCCGTCTCATCGTTGTTGCTGATGAGACCTACCACTGTTGTGTCGTCCGCAAACTTGATGAAGTGGTTGGAGCTGTACGATGGTGTGCAGTCGTGTGTTAGCAGGGTGAATAGAAGGGGGCTCAGCACACATCCTTGTGGGGCCCCTGTGTTCAATGTGATGGTGCTAGATGTGTTACTCCCGATCCGTACTGTCTGTGGTCTCCCGGTCAGGAAGTCTAGCAGCCAGTTACACATTGAGGTGTTCAGCCCCAGACTGTCCAGTTTATGGATGAGCTGTTGGGGGATGATGGTGTTGAATGCCGAGCTGAAGTCGATGAACAGCATTCTAACATAAGAGTCCTTCGTGTCCAGATGTGTGAGAGCTGTGTGGAGGGCAGAGGAGATGGCATCGTCGGTTGAGCGATTAGGTCGGTATGCAAATTGGAAGGGATCCAGGGAGGCAGGGAGGACAGATGTGATGCTTTTCATGACTAGCCGTTCAAAGCACTTCATCAGGATGGGGGTGAGTGCTACTGGGCGATAGTCATTGAGGCATGCGGGCGTTGCCTTCTTTGGGACAGGGATGATGGTGGTGGCTTTGAAACAGGTGGGGACGATGGCCTGGCTCAGTGAGATGTTAAAGATGTCCGTGAAGACCGCTGCGAGTCCCCCTCGCCAAGTTTGTCTTCTGTTGTTCAGCAACATTTCTGAAGTGTTGGATTTATTTAAATGTCACTTTCACACAAACTACAGCCTAGTTGTGATGTGACTTGTCTATTTCATGTCTAATTTACAACCAGCCACAAAGGAGTGAACCCCCAGGCGTCCTGAGTGTTTGGTTCTGATCAGACATGTCTGTACGCAGCCCGCTGTCACCTCAACATCTAATTTCTGCATCAAGGTAGAGTTTTTTTTTTTGTGTTTTTTTACCCAAGATGCAACATCAACCAGAAAAGGGTGGACTACTCTCTTCAGGTCGAGGGTAAAGTTCTGCCTCAAGTGGAGGAGTTCAAGTATCTCAGGGTTTTGTTCACGAGTGAGGGAAGAACGGAGCGTGAGATCAACAAAACGGATTGTTGCAGCGTCTGCAGTATTGCGGACTCTGCACCAGTCCGTTGTGGTGAAGAGGGAGCTGAGCTGTAAGGCAAAGCTCTCTGTTTACTGGTCGGTCTACGTTCCTACCCTCACCTATGGTCATGAACTCTGGGTAGTGACTGAAAGAATGAGATCACAGATACAGGCGGTTGAAATGAGATTCCTCTGCAGGGGAGCTGGACTCTCCCTTAGACAGGGTGAGAAGTTCCAGGAGAGACTCGGACTAAAACCGCTGCTCCAACACATCGAGAGGAGCCAGTTGAGGTGGTTCAGGCATCTGGTAAGTATGCTCCCTGGGTGCCTCCCTAGGGAGGTGCTTTGGGCGTGTCTGACTGGAAGAAGGCCCCAAGGAAGACCCAGGACACGCTGGAGAGACTACCTGTATAACCGTGTTTCTATCAAGGTTTCTTGATGCGCATTTTGAAGTATCGCATCAGAAAAGGTGAATGGAAACGGCACGATTCGAATTAACTTCCTCTAATTCGCAAAAAAGTTGATACGCTCGCTTGAGGTGGTTTTTGGGTTTTTCGAAACAGAGCTGATGCGCAAAACGAGAGATGGAAACAGATTTGCCGACTCAGTTCTGACGTAGCGAACATTCACGTCATGTGACTGATCAGCTGTTTCCGCTGTAACATCGCTAAAACTAGTTGGCATGACAGAATAAATACAACTTGCCCGATAGCAACACATTCCTGAAATATTCTCTCCATTTTGCCGAGATGTGTGGTTCGGTTCCTGTTTTCAACCGCTACTTCCTGTTTACTGTAGACATGCGTAACGCTGACGTAATGCCGCTTTGCGTGGCCTGGTGGATGCGCTTCACGCCAGTTGATGGAAACACTTCTGATTCGCATTAATTTTTATTTACATTTTTGCGAATTTTCTAAAATTCACTCAAAATTCGAATTGAAAATAGATGGAAACACGGTTAGTGTCTCTCGGTTGGTCTGGGAACGCCCTGTGGTCCCCAGTGGTGGGATGTAACGAAGTACAAGTACTTCGTTACTGTACTTAAGTACGTTTTTCATGTATCTGTACTTTACTTAACCCTTGTGTTGTCCTGCGGGTCAAAAGTGACCCGCTACCATGTTTAGCTATAGAAAAAATACCTTAAACTATATTTTTCCAACTTGAAATTTTATGACTTTTCCTAAAGTGACCCCATCATTACAAAAAGTGATACTTTGTTTTTGTCTAGGTTTACATGTGGGCTGTACACCACTAGGGTCCAAAGATCGTCCTATGGGTCATTTTTGACCCGTGAATTATAAAGGCATTTAAACACCAGAAAAAAGTTCAAAGGCCACACACAAACTCTCTCTAACACACACACACACACACACCACACACACACACACACACAACACCACACACACACACACACACACACACACACACACACACACACACACACAACACACACACACACACACACACATCAAAGACACTAGAACTTGCATTTGACCTGCACCTGCACTCTTGATCTGCAGCTAACCCCTCACATCACACAAGCTGCCAAGCAAAACAAAAAAACAAACTAAGAAATAATAAAGGCTGCAGCTGGGTCAGTCAAAAGAAAAAGGTGCCAGTTCTGCCCCTGGAAGAAGGACTGCAAGACAAAAGCTGTGTGCTGCACATGTGAGAAACACATCTGCAAAGCCCATTCTCACGTTCACACATACTGTCCTTCTTCTTCTTCTTCTTCTTCTTTCGGCTTTTCCCTTTTCAGGGGTCGCCACAGCGAGTCATCCTCCTCCACCTCACTCTGTCCTCTGCATCCTCTGTCCTCACTCCAACTACCTCCATGTCCTCTCTAACTGCATCCATATATCTCCTCTTTGGCCTCCCTCTTTGTCTTTTTCCTGGCAGCTGCATTTCTAACATCCTTCTACCAATATACCCACTGTCCCTCCTCTGGACATGTCCAAACCATCTCAGTCTGGCCTCCCTAACTTTATCTCCCAGTTGTTCAACATGTGCTGTACCTCTGATGATCTCATTCCTGATCTTATCCATCCTTGTCACTCCTAAGGAGAACCTCAACATCTTCATTTCTGCTACTTCCAGTTCTTTCTCCTGTCTTTTTGTCAATGACACTGTCTCCAGACCATACAACATAGCTGGTCTCACCACTGTCTTGTAAACTTTTCCTTTGACCTTTGCTGACACCTTTTTGTCACAAATCACTCCTGAAACTTTTCTCCATCCACTCCATCCTGCCTGGACTCTCTTCTTCACCTCTTTACCACATTCCCCATTTTCCTGGACAGTGGACCCCAAGTACTTGAAGTCCTGCACCTTTGTGACCTCTGCTCCTTGTAGTCTCACTGTTCCACTGGCCTCCCTCTCATTCACACAAATGTACTCTGTCTTACTACGGCTGACTTTCATTCCTCTTCTTTCAAGTGAATACCTCCACCTCTCCAAGTTCTCTTCCACCTGTTCCCTGTTCTCACCACATATCACAATGTCATCTGCAAACATCATAGTCCATGGGGATTCCTGCCTGACCTCATCTGTTAGTCGGTCCATCACCAGAGCAAACAAGAAGGGGCTCACATACTGTCCTACATGTGATAAATATAGTAGAAGTTGAAAATTGTTCACAAAATCAAGCAACATTTTGTTTTTTTGTTGTGTTATGAGAGAAGTATTTTTATAATTCACTTCCTAAAAAATATTTAAAAAATAAACGTGACAAAAAAGTTCCAGATTGTTGACTGTTTTTTCCCTTTCAATATAAATAATTCAGAAATAATTACTTTACATTTATATAATAGCCATAATAAACCTTTACTGTGTAAAAGAAAACTGTTTTGACAGTTGGTTTGTGGTAAAAAAAAAAAGTGTAATACTGTTAACTGGTGATTGTCTTTTTGTATTGTGTAACAAAAATACATGATAAAAAAATATAAAATAAATAAATAATTGAGATGCATTGATAAATAGGTTGTTTCATCGTGGAAAATGGATTTTGGATTTAAAGTTCAATAAAGCTGCTTTATTTTGGGTCTTTGGTAGTGCGGGTCATTTTTGACCCGTAGGACAAGGGGAGTAAACAGAATGTTAAGATTGCACAAGGGTTAAGTAGAGTTAAACATGTGTACTTTCGACTTTTACTTCACTACATTTTACATTAAGTATCTGTACTTTCTACTACACTACATTTCTATAATGCGTTGCGTTACAAGTTACATTCACGTCACATTGCGGCTTTTTGATTAGTTCGTTAGTTTGAAAGTAACCAATGATGAGAGGGGAATTGGTCTATTGAACAATGCAAAGCAGGCAGGTAACATTAGACCCGCCTTCAACAAGAGCTGGGCCTGTGACGTATACAACCTCCCGCATCAGCACCTCTAACACACCCAAAATGGATTCCACCACGGAGAGTAAGCAGGAAGATACGCGCCACCCATGGCCTTATTTTTTTTAAAAAACTTCTTTGAGTTAACCGGTTCTAAAAACAACTCGTGGAGATTCCGGTGTCAGCTTTGCCTTCCTCGAAACCATGAACTCCTTTCTTTCAAAAATTTGCCGTCAAATCTGAAAAAACACGTCGAGGTAAGTGAAGTTGCTAAATGCTACCTTACTTTAGCATGTGAAATTAATTTAGGTTAGTGAAGTCTTTTGTAACCTTAGCTAGCTTCTTGTTCAACTGTACCGCGCTCACAAGTAAGCTCGAGTACTGGATACAGGACTCGAGTACAGTACAAGTAAGCTGGATGGATGAACAGACGGCCGGATGAATGAACGGATGAAAGATGCGACATTAGGTTTTTTTTTAAGCTGTGTTTGTCCTGGTCGATGTCTTGTCCACTGTCACTTGTGCCTGCTGTCTTCTGAAGCCCAGAGAGGGTCTTTGTTGCTGCTCTCACTGCCTGGTCCTCCTTTATCATGTGAACTAGTTTTGTCTGTCACCAGGAAACTGGTTGATCCGCTACAAGAAGGTGCTATTTATAAGACTGAGTTTGTTGCAGCTCCTCAGACTGAAGACGTCTTTTGGATTAAAGACTAAATGTTTCAACAAAGAAGAATCCGTCCGTAGGACCTGACTCAACCTTGTTGGTTTCATCTGCCTGGATTATTGAGCAGCATCAAGCCATTTACAGCCCTGCTCATGATGTAAACTAAGTTTTGAGTCAGTTATCCTGTGGATTCTTAAAGAACAACACCAGGAGTTCAATTGTTCACGTTTCTCCAACAGAAGCTGAATTAAAATATGCTGCTGTCTGTTTTTTTTAATCTGTCCCACACAGCAGCTCTAATCTGCTGATGGACTGACAGCAATCAGCCACACACAACTGTTTCAGCATCCAGACAGCTGGGACGTGCAGCTTGCAGAAAAATAACACATAAATATATTCTGTAACTAAAGAACCGTCAAATTAAACCTTCAGTTGTGCAACAGATTTTAAACTAGGTGTAAATAATGACTCTAGAAGTATAAAACCAGGAAATGATTTTTTTTTCTTCCTTAAACTCATTACTGTGAGCAAAGCAGATCAAGATAAACACGAATCTTTGAAGCGGTTTTTAGACATTTGGAGTGAGAAATGTTGGAGTGATTCCTCATCACACTCCAGATCCCAGTTTGAACATGTGTTGAGAAGATTTTTAGCCAAACTGGTTTTCTTCTTGGATGGTTTCCATTAGATCCACATCCAGTCCAGTCCTCCTCAGTGATCATTATTACACTCTAGTTCTTATTTGCTATAATTTAATGTTGTTTGCTGTAGAGAGGTTTTCAGTAGTCAGTATCTTTTACCTGCCAGGCCAACTGGCACCAGTTCAAAACCCAGTTATGACTGATGTCACTGCATGTTATTAACAGCACGTTTCTGTTAGCTGACTTCAGCTAAGTGTTGGTTAAACTTAAAGTGATGCTTCACAAGAAAAGACTTAGCCTGGCCCTCGCCTTCCTGCACAGCTCCGCTCAATTCTCATTACGAAGCGAAGTGAAGGACAGGGTCTGGTTACAACCAGGCTAGAAAAGACTAATAATATTGAACAAAATCATAAACACATTTTTGCTCACACTTTTCATGAGCTGAACTCAAAGATCCAAGACTTTTTCTCTCAAACATTGTTCACAATTTTGTGTAAATGTGTGCTACTGAGCATTTCTCTTTTGTTGAGATAATCCTTCCACCTGACAGGTGTGGCATATCAAGATGCTGATTAGACGGCATGATTATTGCACAGGTGTGCCTTAGGATGACCACAATAAAAGGCCACTCTAAAAATGTGCAGTTTATCACACAGCATGATGCCACAGATGTTGTAAGTTTTGATGGAACGTACAGTTTTCATGCTGACTGCAGGAATGTCCACCAGAGATGTGGCTGTGAATTGAATGTTCATTTCTCATAAGTCGTCTCCAAAAGTGTTTCAGAGAACTTGGCAGTACTGACCAGCTTTAAGACTGCAGACACATGTAGCCACACCAGTCCAGGACCTCCACATCCAGCATCTTCACCTCCAAGATCATTTGAGACCAGCCACCTAAACAGCTGCTGCAACAATCGGTTTGTATAACAAAACAGTTTTTACACACACTTTCAGAAACTCTCTCAGGGAAGCTCATCTACATGCTCGTCATCCTCATCGATGTCTCCACCTGACTGAAGTTCGTTACGATTGAGTGGGAAAATTCTCATTCGATGGAGTATGGCACGTTGGAGAGGTGTTCTCTACACGGATGAATCCCTGTTTTCACTGGACAGAGCAGATGGCAGACTTCTTGTATGGTGTCGTGTGGGTGAGCAGTTTGCTGATGTCAATGTTGTGAATCAAGTGGTCCATGGTGGAGGTGCAGATTATGGTATAGAGCATATTTTTTGGACAACGACCACAGGTACATTTTATTGGTGGCATTTTGAATGCACAGAGGTACCGTGACGAGATCCTGACGTCCATTGTTGTGCCATTCATCCACGACCATCATCTCATGTTGCAGCAGGATAATGCACGGCCCCATGTTGCAACGATCTGTACACATGTACTGGAAGATGAAAACATCCCAGTTCTTGCATGGCCAGCGTACTTACTGTCACCCATTGAGCATGTTTGGGATGCTCTGGATCGGCGTATACTGCAGTGTGTTCCAGTTCCCGACAACATCCTGCAACTTCACACAGCCTTTGAAGAGTGGACCATTATTCCACAGGCCACGTTCAACCTGATCAACTCTATGTGTGGGTGAGGTTTTATTGTGGTCAGTGTTACGACCCGTAAAGGCCAAAACATACAAAGTGGACACTGGACACAGAAAAAGAATTAAACAAAATTTTATTGAACCTAAAATAAAGCACTCCTGGCTGGCAAGGTCCTCCCAGGCTTCTCCCACCAGGACTGGAGCATCCTCGTCTGGCTCAGCGTCCAAAGGAAAAACTAAATAATAAAAAGTACAAAGAAATGGTGGACCGGTGAGTCTGGCTAAAAAGAATAAAACGCCACCCAGGCAAACCCAACCCTGTACAGGGCTGCCGTGTCTCCCCAGGTAACGATCTACCTTACAAAAGTCCCTCTACATAATCAAAATACGAAAACTGGACTACCAACACTCACATAGTCAAAAGTACAAATAAACAAAAAAGGGAAAAAGGTAACAGACCCTCACTGTTAACCTCAGCTGTCCCCCTCTTGGACAGTTGCCCAAACACTGCCCCCAGTGTCTCCTAAAATTTAACTCAAACAGGCCTCCGTGGCATAGGTCCACACTTCTAAGTTCAGGCAAAAGATTCAACTGGCTCTTAAGGAGCCTCAACCCACACAGAACTCTAACAATCAGAGTCGTTTTTAAGAGCTCAAACAGCTCAACTACTACTCCCCCTGGAACAAACTCACAAACAAATGGAGAGGGTGGAGCTCTCCTCAATGTTTGTACATCACATAGCACCAAGGTTGTCACTCAACACTAAGATTTACCTTAAGTGCATCTTCAGCTGGTTCCAAGATGAACTTCAGCTGACATCTAGTGTTTCCTACACTAGCCTCAAACAAGCTTAAACTTGATTCATACAGCTTCCACTAACCTCCACTAGCTTACTCTAGCTTCACACAACCCCAGTAAGCACTAGAGCTGTTACAAGAGCACCCTTGCTCTACATGAGCTGTTTAAACAGCACCAAACCTCAAGAGCTTTAGCTCAAAACACAACTCCCTTAAGGAGTACTCACCAAAATGACCAGGGTGGACAGAGAACATTCCTGGTCCCACAATCTGTTTCAGATAATTCCACAGAGGCTCAGCTTCTCTATTTCCTGCAGCAAACCCCTGTTTCATGCATCAAACCTCCATGCTCTTCAGTGCTCAGCCTCAGACTTTTAAAAGGCAGAAAGCCAACAGGTGTTTCTGCAGAGCTAATCAAGCCTGATTAGGCTGAGTAAAAAAAGTGCTGCAGTAGGTTGCTGCTGTTTGTTTAGCAGACTGCAGCCAACCCAAACAAAACAATGATGTTTTTAAAAACTGCTGTCTTACCTCTAGGGTACATAACAGTCAGCAATGATGTCATCTAATCAGCATCTGGATATGCCACACCTGTGAGAAGAAGTGCTCAATGACAGATTTACACACATTTGTGAACAATATTTGATAGAAAAAGCATTTTGTGTACATACATCTTAGATCTTTGAGTTCAGCTCATGACAGACAAAAAGTGTTGTGTTTACATGTTTGTTCAGTGCAGGTCCAAGCTTTTAGGAGGAATAACAAAAATAATGATCAGCAACTCAGACATGAGTTGCTTTCTGTTATTGCACTGATTATTTTAGAGATGGCATCCTCTGGAGTTGTTTAACTCTTCAGCTGGTTTCAGATCGAAGTGAGTCTTCAGCCGGAAACAAGTGAGATGGCAACAATCAACACCAGCTGAAGAACAACAGCCGCAACTGCCCCCCCCCACACACACACACACACACACACACACCACTCTTCTTCCTCATCTGTCTGGTTCTTATTGAAGATCTGAGCTCATAAGAGAGGAGATCAAATGAAAAGGTCAGGGGATTATTACAAACACGACATACTTTTTGGCTGGCGAAGGCGCCCAGACACATCTGGTTACCATGGCAACCCCAGATGAGGCCCCGGAGAGCTCTGCGTGTGTTTTGCGTTCAGCTCAGGGATTCCTACTTAACACTAATTGAATGTAAAGGCTTGAGAGTGTGTGGCTGCTGAGTGGAGATCACAGGAGTGTGTGAATGTGTGTGTGTGCGCACGCACGAGTGCCAGGTGAACAAAAAGACCAGTGATGTGGTCTCCTTGTTCAGGGACATCTTTAATGGGGGTTAAATCAAACCAGCAGGCTCAGAGTGAACCCAGAGCTGTTCAACAGGGAGAAAAAAAACATTTTAGACTTTCTGATTCTAAAACTGAGCAAACATCTGTAAACATCTGTTTCAGATGACAGCAGCATAAAGGCTCGGCTGGCTTCAGCGGTTCATTATTCATGATCCTGTGTTTGTAATGGTCATCTTCTAATCCACACCTGGTCAATTCATTTCACTTTGCAAACAGTTAAAAATCATTTGAGGAGCACTTTATGAAAATACTGCACATTATTATTATTGACGTTACTGAAAATACAATGCAGTTGTTTGGTGACAGCAAAACAAAATAGAAGGTTTTCTGAGCTAATTTCACTTTTTGTATTTTTGGGACAGATGACAACCACAGAAATGACATTTCCTGTGAAAATGCTGAATGACTGCATGGATTTGTTGAAAAAGCTGAAACTGAGCTGTTGAAGATAAAAGAACAAGAACTGTAGACAAAACAAAAAACAAAAAAACAATCATAATGCTAGTTAAAAGCAAAAATTAGCATCTTTAGTCTGATTTATATTACGCCTCACTTACACTGACACGTGACGGAAATTGCGCAGCTTCTTTCAGATACCACTCGCTGACACCCTGTCTTGTACCCCCAGTCAGAAATGTCTTGCAGGCGCGGCACGCATCATGTGAGTGGTCAGAACTTCAAGGCACGTTTGTGACTCAATGAACGCTCCATGAGACAACAACGTCTGAAACTATGACAGATCTGCTGACTTACATCTTGTTGAAGTAAAAACCATGGTTCACTTGTTCATGTCCTCCACTCCTCCCAGGGCCTGTCTGGTGATGTTGTTTGACGGTTTGTGTAACGTGTGTCCTATCCAGAGCCGTCTTCTCTTCTAGCGTTTTCTTCTACAGTTGTCCTGCCTTTAGGATGGAGTTACGGATGGTATCAGGCCATGCACAATCTGTTGGAGGCAGCTGTTGATGAAGGCTTGAGTTCTTCGGGTGATTGCTTTTATAGTTCTCCATGTTTCAGTAGTATGGCCTGCACGTTGAACAGTCTTGGCTCTGAGGGTAGAGAGACAACTCCCTGGATCTCCAGATGTTCATAAGCTGGAGAAAGGCCACCATCCTTGCCTTAACGCCTGAATCAGAACCATGATGATCAATGAAGCTGCCAAGGTGGGGGGAAGACATTATTTATTCTAAATGGCTCTCGTTCAAAATGACCAGGTTGTTGAGCTTGAACATCTTGGTTCTCGTCCTGTGGATGTCAAGGCCAACTTCTGACCACGTCAAGACCCCCAAGTAGGCTGAACAAAGTCCATTACATTCAGTTTTTCTGGTAGAGGTCTTCATGATCTGGTAGACAAGGCAGAAGAGCAATGGAGACAACAAACATCCTTGTCTGTTGACTGACACCCGTCTTCTGAGATGCATGAAATTATCCAAACAATAGTTAAACACTATGATGACTAAAACTGTAGCTGTAAGCAAAAAGTACCAAGAGATAAAAATAAAAAAAAGCTAAAGTAGCTAAACTGTAGCTAAAAGCAGCTGAGAAGAAAAACAAAGACAATGTATTTGAAGGAACTTGGGAGATCTCAATTTATTTTCATATGAAATATATTTTCATATGAAATTAAAACACCCTGATGCATGCTCAATAATCCAGGTAGAAAAATCTAAAAAAATCTACCGGTAAGTCTGGTCCTCTGGACATTCAAAAAAACAAAACAAAGCAAAAAAATTGTAGAAACATTTCGTCTTTCGTCCGAAAGACTTCCTCAGTCTGAGTTGCTGTGTTCAGCTCAGTCTTATAAATAGCACCCTCCCACAGTGGATCAACCAGTTGGCTGATGACAGCCTGAAACCAGCTGCTCACATGATCAAGGAGGACCATCAGCCTAACGATGGATCGTTAGCACCCTGATGGTTGTTTGCTATTCACAGAGGGCTGAGTGATACTAGCAATAACAGCATTGTAAGAGGGGGACAGTTGAACCCGGAGGCCTCCACCTCTGTTTAATGATGGACGGTTTCTTTTCACAAAGATGGCCTCCTTTACTCCTCTCTCAAACCATCGTTCCTCTCTATCAAGGATGTGAACATCTTCATCCCTGAGTGACCGCTGACGTGGAGATGAGAAAGACGAAACGTTTCTACATTTTTTTGCTTTGTTTTGTTTTTTGAGTCTAGAGGACCAGACTTAGCTTTTTTAGATGAAATTAAAACATTTTTTAAAGTATAAAAGTAAAAATAAAAAAAGCAAAAGTCACAGCAGCCGTCTCCTGAACGAGCTGAAGATAAATGGCTAAAGCACCACAAAGTACTGTACACAGAAATAGACTGATTTAAAAAAAAAAAAAAAAAAATGGGTGAACGATGAATCAACATGTAACACATCAGAACATTCACTCATATACAAAGATTCACAACTGCAGACTTAAAATGTATTTATTAAAAGATTGTTTTGAAGTCTGACATGTTTTTTATGTACGAAGGCTCTGACAGGGTTAATTTAATACACTGTTGGTTTTATTGAAACGAATGTAAAAAGTGGTGTTTTTATTCAATTTACTGTATTGGAAAGTTATGCAAGTATACATCTCCAGTAACAGAGGCAATATGGTAATAAGATAAATGAGAACTTTACCAGGGTGACAGTGCAGGAAAGGGTTTAAGACTGAGGTGGAAATAATCTGTGGAGCTGTAATCGATAAGAGTGACACATAAATCTTGTCTGGAGGCCGACTTCAGCTCATAATCCCACTGGACCAGCAGGTTACATTTAAAGCCGGGCTTCCTACACAATAACGACGAGCGCAGCTTCACTCGTACGTGCTGTGATTTCTGCTACAACCTCCCACAGGCGTACACCACGCCACTTTACATTTAGAGCCCCGAGTTTAACGGCTGAGGCCCAACAGCGCCATACACTGACCTATATCTCAGTCCTTAAGGGGATGTGGAGATTATGTGATGACTCAAGTGTGCACACGCAGAGCAAGGAATGGGTAAAAAATGGACAGAAACATGAGCGGTGATCTGATGGAACTGGACCTGACAGAGTAATCAGAAACTTTAGCTGGTCTGAGGCTAGAAAATCCCCTTTACAGTCACAAGTGGAGGGAGATTAAATCTGCTCCATCGTCACAGTGAAAGTCACAAGAGATACTCAAGTCTGATGTAATTAGGTGACAATGTATTTAAAATTCATGTGATTTATTTAACAGCTGACCTGCTGGCTGATGGGACGTAACGTCGAGTCGGTAAGTGATTCTCTGTGTTGTTTCAAGTTTGACTGGATTTCAAACCACGTGCTGCAGAGAGTACAAACGTGACCCGAGCTGGCAAAATGAGTCACACAATGAAGTTATTTTCAACTTCTCCATCTCTAGAGCCTCAAGATGATACGGTTTGTTGAAATTTAGTGATTTATCACTTGGCAACGAGCTAGTGTTATTTACAAGAGGGACCGTTTGAAAATTCAATTTTTATTGGTCAAGAGGGATGACACTGGAAATTCCAGTCAAATGTTTAATAAGGGGAGTCGCTAAGCTTCACAATGATGCCAAACATTATATGAAGGGATTTCCTAGCATTATGGTACATGGCAGAGAAAATTTGTAATTTTCAAAGGAAATTAAAAGGGTGATTTTTCAAAGTTATGTCCTGTTTCAGTGCTCAACAGCCAAGAATAGGGCAAATGAGATGGGAGACAGGTGTGGGTGCTTCACTTACACCTGCACCCACCCTCATTTGCCCCACCCTGGGTCCTTGAGCAAGGTCCCCCGACAGCGGCAGCTCCAGAGATATTTTTCTGCAAGTGTTAAGGGAGAGCCAAGCATTTTACTGAAGGAATATGAAGGATCATTTGTTCTTTCAGTTGTCAAGGTCAAGGTGTCTTTACTGCCATTCACATCACATGTGGTACATAAGGTGGAACAAAACTATGTACACAGGGTCTCAGTTACAGCCGACAAAAATACAAGTAAAGAAAAACAGTAATAAGATCTAAGATATGAACTAAAAAATTACACTAAACTAAGAATAGCACTACTAGTACAAAACAATGCACCAAACAACAGCAGCACGAACTTGAGTCTGTGTGAGCAGATGAGGATGAATGAACACAGCAACATGAAATAAATCAGCAGCGTTGAGATCAGCATCATGGATAGCCAGCAGCACAGATCAACAATCAAGTGACATTACAGTGATTTTTTTCGCAGTGATTATCCTGACTAGAGATTCATAAGTCTAACCGCTGCAGGGTAGAAGCTTGTGTATAACAAAGGGTGAGATGGAGGAAGATGGGTGACACCTTTTCCATCTCAGCCCCACTACATTTGTTTTATTTATTTTTCATTCATTAAAGTTTGGCACCAGCTGACCAACAACAACTTCATTTATATATTCACCCTGTAATGATCAGAATCAGTCACTGAAGTAGAATCTGTTCATGACAGGGAGTTCTATACCAGAACAAATGAATATTCATCTGAATGAAGAGACCAAAGTTTTCTTTGAAATTTTATTACAAAAATAATCAAACTAAAAATCAACAACAATAATAATGAATCAATCAAGGCTTAATCATCTTGTCTAAGGCAAAACTGACTCTTTGAGCAGGAATTATTTTGGTTTTATACACATTTGAATTTAGACAAAGTTTGAATATTTTAATAGTTTACTTTGGATTTTTGTTGAAAGAAGTTATTTAATGTGATCAGATAGTCATTTATTATCACTGCAAGCCAGGAAATGATTTACCAAGTTGTATCAGCTAAAAATGGCATAACCAGAGGCATCATGTCACCAGTTTCTGCTCCTCACCGGGTCAGTGTTGACAGCATCACTCATCTTTCTGGAGTTCTGCTGGTGGATCAGACCAGGATACACCACGAAGAGGAGTCACCGGGAACTGCCCTAAGGTAGCTGAACATGCTGGCTCCATCCTCCAGCTGTCCACCACTAGTGTAACATTCTCCATAGATGTGGAAGGATGGCAGTAGGCTATGCTTGATCCTTCTTCCAAACAATTTTTATTGTTGGTTGCAGTCTGCTTCCAAAAAAATCCTTCTCTGATTCCATTGGCAATTTGGGTAATAGAAAATGGTCAATTTTTGCATTTTGTGCACTTTTCAAATGTTTATCAAACTTACAGTAACTTGAATTTTCAGTTCTGGTTCGGAGGTTCATTTCCTGTTGCAAGATTGGATTTTTTTTTACTCAGTATAATAATTGATACAGTATTAAAGAACATTAACTTAGATGAAAAATAAAATAATCTGATACAGTATTTTGTTGGGGGTGCGATATCTTCCAGGGGGGAGCTATAGCACCCCCCTGGAGCCACCTACTGTATGCCCCCCGAGCTGCTCCCTGGGTGCCTTGAATGCAACCCTCTGCTTCACACAGAGGGCTTGTGTCAGACAGGGCATCAGGTGTGAAAAAAAGCCAAGTTTCCTGAGGAAGGGAACCTGTGAAAGTAAAAAATAAATAGATGTAGTCACTAGGAATAGTTGGTGTCTTTATGGATTCATAGATGCTAATCTAAATTAAGGCAAAAATTAATATTTTCACTGCCGCCCGAGTTCATTCTGACTTGTTTTGACAGCATGGGTAACAAATGGAGTTTAGAGTGGGGACAAAAGGCTTGGGGTTACCCATTCAGATTATCTCTGACTTTAGAGGAGTAGAACGAGCAGGACCTGGTCCAGGCTCTGCTGCAGCTGACATCATCATGATCATTATTAAATGGTAAATGGTAAATGGAGCTTATTTATATAGCGCTTTCCAGCCCCCTTTGAGGAGCCCCAAAGCGCTTTACAATACCAGCCATCCACCCATTCATTCAGACATTCATACACCGGTAGTGGTAGCCTGCATTGCAAGGCGCCATCCAGACCTACCGGGAGCAACTCGGGGTTAAGTGTCTTGCCCAGGGACACAACGACACATGGTGGGCGGATGCGGGATTAAACAGAAACTTAACACCAGTGAGAATCCTCGGTATGGCTGCGGACCAACATAGCGACGCAGAAATACTCGAGCTCCAGTCCGGGCCCACAGGCCTCGAGTTGGAGGAACGGCAGGTGAATGACGAAGGTCCTCTCCTGCTCTGTGATGTTCTTCCTGACCTCCAACTGCGCAGCAGCCGAGTCCTGTTTCCCATCCAACACCAACTTGTCAAACCTGGTGACGAAAATCATTTTCTCCGCACTTCTGGTTGTGTTTGGGGAGGGGTTTCCAAACTTGCACAAGTGTCTGCTTCTCACAATATTTACCAGTAATCCAATTTAATTGTTTCTAATTATAGTCTGCAAAATTGAAGACAATAACTCTTTCCATCCATCTATCCATGCATTATCTTCTGCTTGTTCTGAAGTCCGGTCGTGGGGGAGAAAGCTTGAGCGGGGAGGCCCAGACATCTCTTTCCACAGCCAGTTCTTCTGGGAGGATTCCAAAGTGTTCCAGACCAACAGAGAGACAGTCTCTCCAGCATGTCCTGGGTCTTCCTCGGAGTCTCCTTCCAGTCAGACATGCCTGAAGCATCCTTGTCCTGAGCCTGGTTCTGCTAAGGTTTTTTCATGAGGGAGTTTTTCCTTTCCACTGCTGCCTTCGTGCTTGCTCAAGATGAGAGTTCTGCAATGGTTAAATTTAAAGCAGTCTGCTCCTCAAATAGTGTTAACTTACCTTTTATATATATGAATGTTCATGCGCGTAGCCAGGGGGGGTTCGAATGAACCGCCCACTTTCAGAGAGTCAGAGAATCTTTATTGTCATTTGCACCGTATGTGGTACATGTGATGAAATGAGATTATGTACACAGGGTCCCAGTTACATTCAACAACAAAATGCAAGAGAAAAACAGTAATAACATCTAGGATTGACTAAGAAAAACATCAACTAGAAATACACTAAGCACTAATGTAATAGAAAAACAAAATCATTACAGACAGCCGCACGAACATGAGTCTATATGAGCAGATGGTCACAGATGAACATAGCAACAAGAAAACAGATCAGCATCAGCATGATGTGATATTTTGCAGTGTTTACTCTTATTATTTATTTATTCATGAGTCTAACAGCCTCAGGGTAGAAGCTGTTCCTCAGTCTAGTGGTTCTACACTTAATGCTCCTCAACCTCCTTCCTGAGGGGAGTGGGGCAAAAAGTGTGTGTGCAGGGTGAGTGGGGTCTTTCATGATGCAGGTGGCTCTTTTCCTGCATCTGGAGGTGTAAATGTCTGTGATAGAGGGGAGACTGACTCCGACAGACCTCTGTGCAGCCTTCACCACTCTCTGCAGAGCTTTTCTTTCCGCAGCTGTGCAACCTCCATGCCACACATTGATGCTGGAGCACAGGATGCTCTCCACTGCGCACCTGTAGAAGGAGGTGAGGACCGGGCTACTCAGACCAGCTCGTCTCAGTCGTCTGAGGAAGTAGAGTCTCTGATGACCTTTCTTGATCAGGCTGGTGGTGTTGTTGGTCCAGCTGAGGTTATCATTCAAGTGTACACCCAAGTACTTGTAGCTGGAGACCACTTCCACTGCAGATCCACTTATGTTCAGTGGGGTGTGGGTGTGTTTGTTCCTTCTGAAGTCCACAATCATCTCCTTTGTCTTCTTCACATTTATGTGAAGGTTATTGTCTTTGCACCAGCTCTCCAGGTGTTCCACCTCCTGCCTGTAGCTGGACTCATCATTGTTCGTGATGCAGCCCACCACAGCTGTATCATCTGCAAACTTTACAATATGACAGCCTGGATGGGTGGCTGCACAATCATGTGTGAGCAGAGTGAACAGAAGAGGGCTTAACACACATCCTTGAGGAGAGCCAGTGCTGAGGGTTATGGTGGAGGAGGAGAAGTTGTGGATCTTCACGGACTGAGGTCTGTTTGTTAAGAAGTCTGCGACCCAGTTACAAATGGAGGGGCTTAGTCCAAGTGTGGATAGTTTGTCCATCAGAGTTTGGGGGATCATGGTGTTGAAGGCAGACGTGAAGTCCACAAAGAGCAGACGGACGTATGAGTCCTTCTGATCCAGGTGAGTGAGAGCAGTGTGGACCAAAGAGGAGATTGCGTCCTCTGTTGATCGGTTCTCACGGTATGCATATTGATGAGGGTCCACGTTCATGTTGATGGATGTTTTGATGTGGGACATGACCAGTTTCTCAAAGCATTTTGCGACTATCAGGGTGAGGGCCACTGGCCGATAGTCATTCAGACCAGTCACTGTGGAGCTTTTTGGGACTGGGATGATGGTGGCAGTCTTCAGGCAGGTGGGAACTGTTTCCAGGGCAAGTGAGGTGTTAAAGATGTCTGCCAGCACATCGCAGAGCTGATCAGCACATTCTTTTAACACTTTCCCGGGAATGTTGTCCGGACCGGTTGCTTTGTGAGGGTTGATTCTCTTGAGACTACTCCTCACTTCTGCTGCGGTAACGCTGAGACGCTCTTCATCCGGTGGTGAGGTGAGTCTGGTGCTGGGTGGTCTGTTTGGGTCCTCGAAGCGTGCATAAAACCTGTTGAGGGCATCTGGCAGAGATGGATCTCTGGGGCATTTCTTTGCCTATGAAGTCCCGCCTAGGGATTTTATGAGGGGCGGTTCGTTTAAAGGAAAAGTTGACCTGGAAACAGCAACACGCCTCGGTGGTTCGCTGGAAACGCATCGGGTTGCTGCTCCAAATCTTTTCTCGACTCGGGTTCGATCCTCACTTGGTTGAACTTATTTTACGTTTGTCTTTTATTGAATTTTTAAAAAAGAGCTAATATGCCTGTGGTTAACACAAACTCCTTTTTTTTTTTTATCCAATAAAAGACAAACGTAAAATAAGTTCAACCTAGTGAGGTTCGAACCTGAGTCGAGAAAAGGTTTGGAGCGGCAACCCGGCGCGTTTCCAGTGAACCACCGAGGCGTGTTGCTCTTTCAAGGTCCACTTTTGCTTTAAACGAACCGCCCCTCATAAAATCCTGGCTACGCCCATGACGTTTATGTTCAGTGCCCTGAGATGACTTCTGCTGTGACTTGGCAGTATATACACAAACTGTATTGAATAGATGGAATCCTGAGAGGGGCAGCACGGTGGCACAACTGGTAGAGCTGCTGCCTCTCAGCAAGCAGGTCCCTGGTTCAAATCCCGGTCCGGGGGCCTTTCTGGGTGGAGTTTGCATGTTCTCTCTGTGCATGCATGGGTTTTCTCCGGGTACTCCGGTTTCTTCCCACAGACCAAAAACATGCATGTTAGGCTGATTGGTAACTCTAAATTGTCTCTATGTGTGAGTGAGAGAGTGAATGTTTGTCTCATTTGTCTCTATGTCTCCCTGTGATGGACTTGCGACGCGTGCAGGGTGTACCCCGCCCCTCGCACAGTGATTGCTGGCCGAGTCGACATGAACATGACCTGCTGAGAAGGTGTTTATCCTCAAGAGAGCAGAATGAGGATAAACTGACCTGACAGGAAGTTTTGTCGTTCACACCTGCAGCAGCCAGATCAGCTGGAAAACCAAGAGTTTGGCACTTGGAGAAGAAACGGTTAAATGAAAGACAAAAGAATCAATAGATATAACAATAAAACAGGCTGATTATTGATGTTGCACAACATTCACATTAAATGAAGATTGCTTGAATATGTTTGAACCTTTTTATTATACAGCCTTTAATAAAGTAAAAATGTTTAATATAAAAAGTCTACAAAATAAAATATAACATTTATTGAGAGCCATCATTAGAGGCAGAGATTCAATCTGTACAATCCACTTCCTGTTCCCCAGCATTGATACATGCTACATAGAGTTGAGTTAAACAGATTTATTTTGAAAATCGCAGTCCGCTCAAGTGTTTTTGTTTACAAAGACATGATAAACAATTACAAAACAACGCTAAAATTCATACTGATTCAATCAAGCAAAACATCTGTCTGTGATGTGTTTGAGCCCACCGCCATGATTGCTGATGTGTTCCTGTTTGTACAGGTTATCTACAATGGTGTGTGTGTGTGCTGCGAGGAGGAGGAGGAGGAGGAGGGAGAGGCTGTGGCGTTGGAAGAGGACAGTGAGGAGGGAGGGGGCTGAGGGGTGCACGAGGAGGAGGAGGAGGCAGCAGAGGACGTGGAGGCGCTGCTAGCAGCTGATGTGGAAGTCTCTATCAAGCTGCTGTGAGTGATGAAGCGAAGACGCAGCTTCATGGCTGGACGCAAAGTCATGATGATTTTCTCCACCTGGACAGACGTAAACACATTTCATTATTTTTCATTTATTTATTTATATAGCACTTTACACAACCACGGTGATGGTGACCAAAGTGCTTAACAAAAAATGACAACAGGTTAAAAATCAAGAAAAACACAACATAATAGCAAAAAAAAAAAAGAAAACCAGAAATGTCACCACATATTTAATTACTAAAAGCCTTTTGGAATAAAAAAGTCTTAAGCTTTGATTTAAAAGGGTCAAGGTCAGTAGTCTGACGTAGCTCAAGCGGGAGCGTGTTTCAGAGTCGAGGTGCGGCCGCAGAAAAGGCACGGTCACCCCAACGTTTATATTTTGTCCTTGGAACAGAGAGCAGGAGCTGGCTGTCTGCGCACGCGCATGCACACACAAACACACACACAAATACACAGAAGTAATGTAGACCAATTCATAAGGAGCAAAGCAATCACATAAAAAACAGAAAAAAGTATTTTTATATCTGTTTATAAAAGAAGGGCAGCGTAAACATGGATTTTTATCATCCTCGTTTAGGTGATTTGTTTTTAATTCTAAAATAAAATGCATCTTGCACACATTGTCCTCTCCCGGTCAGTTTAAATCGGTTTATTTGAAACCTATGCTCAGAGAACAACCCTGTAGCCAAACAGGAAGTCCAGTTTCCAGTTATGTTTTTATTCAGGTGGCAGCTCTCAAACTGATGAGTTGTTTTACTGAACAAACTAAAAAATCCTGAATAAAAAATTAGGACGAGCACAGCTGCTGGAAAAATGATCTCTAAACAAAATGTAATCTGAAAGTTACATACAGTACTGTACATTCATAGGGACTACTTATTTTTTTCACCAAAGCATGTGTTCAGAGACCAGCTTTTGTTTGTTTGTGTCTCAACTAGACCCTCTAAAATCGAATTGAACTCAGCTACTAGATGCTCAGTCTGTACACAAGTAAACTGTTTCCAAAGCAGCTTTATTATATTTGCTGCTTCTCTTCAGAAGCCAGAAGTTATATCAAAATCATGTTCTGTCTGATGACTTTTTAATAACCTTTGAATTTGCACTAAACGACTACACAGTCACTGAGAGTAAATTTCATCCTAGCAGGTGTTTATCAGAAAATTCTGCAACCAAATTTAAAGTCTCTTCCATTCCAACACAGCTTTGTTCGGTCTAGCAAAGTAAAACATCAGAGAGCAGTGACTTAGATCATCTGGTTGATAACTTCTTTTCAAAGTTCACTTGATAAAACTGCTCCACTGAAAAAGAAAGTAATCAATCAGAGGAGACTTGATACTTAACTCAATTCTGAGTTACCGTATTTTCTGGTGTATAGGTTGCACCGGTGTATAGGTCGCATTGTCCAATTATCACCAATAGATTGGAAAAATCCCTAGATAAGTCGCACCGGTGTATAGGTCGCACCGGTGTATAGGTCGCACCGGTGTATAGGTCGCACCGGTGTATAGGTCACAGGCCTTGAAAACAAAACCATAAAAAGGTGCGACCTATACTCCGGAAAATACGGTACGTACTTTAAAACAGACATCTACAAAGCTGGAAAAAAAATGGTGCTCCACTAACAAAGACTTTTACTTAGCTTGGAGATAGCCTGCTATCTTATAAAAACATGCTCCATAAAACTATAACTTTGTATTATTCATCTTTAATTGATGAGAAAAAAAATAACCCCAGGTTCCTTTTTTAGACTAATCTAAATCACAGTGAGAAATTAGAAAGTTACTAATCTAAATCACAGTTACTAATCACAGTTAGAAAAATTAAGTAGAATTATGGGTGATGTAGTTTGTGTATTAGTTAGAAAAATTAAGTAGAATTATTCATTTTGTGATCTAGTTTATGTATTACAGTTAGAAAAATAAGTAGAATTATTCATTCTGTGATGTTGCTTGAAGGTTATCATTGGTTGAACAAACTGTGAAATAGGGGCAGATATAATAAGATTTCATCTTCTTTCTGCTCCCTTCATTTTATCCTACCTGTATTCTTGTATCTGATGAAACTGTCTTGTATTGTTCTTTTAAAATGAATGAATAAACATCAAATCAAATCAAACTTTCATCTCAAAAATTTGAAAGAAAATAGTTGCAGGTTAGTTGTGTGAACATCTGCAAATAACTAATCTGTTTGAGGAGTTTCAGTCAGAGTTTAGAGCTCACCATAGCATTGAAACTGCACTGATGAAGTTACTAATGATATTCTCATGGCCTCTGACAACAGACAGGTGTCTACACTGGTCCTGTTAGACCTCAGTGCTGCATTTGAAACAGTTGATCACAAGATTCTACTACAGAGATTTGAATATGATATTGAGATCACAGGAACGGCTCTAAATTGGTTTAAATCATATTGATCTGATAGATTCTGATTTGTAAATGTAAATAATGACACCCTGATGCATGCTCAATAATCCAGGTAATGACCCTTCTTCACACAGAGTACTGTACATGTGTGTGAATGAGAGGGAGGCCAGTGGAACAGTGAGGCTACAAGGAGCAGAGGTCACAAAGGTGCAGGACTTCAAGTACTTGGGGTCCACTGTCCAGGAAAATGGGGAATGTGGTAAAGAGGTGAAGAAGAGAGTCCAGGCAGGATGGAGTGGATGGAGAAAAGTTTCAGGAGTGATTTGTGACAAAAAGGTGTCAGCAAAGGTCAAAGGAAAAGTTTACAAGACAGTGGTGAGACCAGCTATGTTGTATGGTCTGGAGACAGAGACATTGACAAAAAGACAGGAGAAAGAACTGGAAGTAGCAGAAATGAAGATGCTGAGGTTCTCCTTAGGAGTGACAAGGATGGATAAGATCTAGGAATGAGATCATCAGAGGTACAGCACATGTTGAACAACTTTAGGGAGGCCAGACTGAGATAGTTTGGACATGTCCAGAGGAGGGACAGTGGGTATATTGGTAGAAGGATGTTAGAAATGCAGCTGAGATACAGTATATGGATGCAGTTAGAGGACATGGAGGTAGTTGGAGTGAGGACAGAGGATGCAGAGGACAGAGGGAGGTGGAGGAGGATGACTCGCTGTGGCGACCCCTGAAGAGGGAACAGAGTCAGAGTCAGAGAGAATTTATTGTCATTTGCACCGCATGTAGTACATGTGTTGAAAACGAGATTATGTACACAGGGTCCCAGTTACATCCAACAACAAATGCAAGAGAAAAACAATAATAACATCTAGGATTAACTAAGAGAGACATCAGCTAGTAATACACTAAGCCCTAATGTAGTAGAAAAACATCATTATAAACAGCAGCACGAACATGAGCAGATGGTCACAGATGAACGCAGCAACAAGAAACAGATCAGTATCAGCATGATGTGACATTTTGCAGTGTTTATTCTTATTATTTATTTATTCATGAGTCTGACAGCCTCAGGGTAGAAGCTGTTCCTCAGTCTAGTGGTTCTACATTTGATGCTCCTCAACCTCCGTCCCGAGGGGAGTGGTGCAAAGAGTGAGTGTGCTGGGTGAGTGAGGTCTTTCATGATGCAGGTGGCTCTTTTTCTGCATCTGGAGGTGTAGATGTCTGTGATGGTGGGGAGACTGACTCCCACAGACTTCTGTGCAGCCTTCACCACTCTTTGTAGAGCTTTCCTCTCTGCAACTGTGCAGCCTCCATGCCACACGTTGATGCTGGAGCACAGGACGCTCTCCACTGCACACCTGTAGAACGAGGTGAGGACTGGGCTGCTCAGACCAGCTCGTCTCAGCCGTCTGAGGAAGTAGAGTCTCTGATGACCTTTCTTGATCAGGCTGGTGGTGTTATTGCTCCAGCTGAGGTTATCATTCAAGTGTACACCCAGGTACTTGTAACTGGAGACCACCTCCACCGCAGATCCACCTATATACAGTGGGGTGTGGGTGTGTTTGTTCCTTCTGAAGTCCACAATCATCTCCTTCGTCTTCTTCACATTCATGTGAAGGTTGTTCTCTTTGCACCAGCTCTCCAGATGTTCCACCTCCTGTCTGTAGCTGGATTCATCATTATCTGTGATGCATCCCACCACAGCTGTATCATCTGCAAACTTAACAATATGACAGCCTGGAAGTGTGGCTGTACAATCATATGTGAGCAGAGTGAACAGAAGAGGGCTCAGCACACATCCTTGAGGAGAGCCAGTGCTGAGGGTGATGGTGGAAGAGGAGAAGTTGTGGATCTTCACGGACTGTGGTCTGTTTGTTAAGAAGTCTAAGACCCAGTTACAAATAGAGGGGCTTAGTCCAAGTGTGGATAGTTTGTCTATCAGAGTTTGGGGGATCATGGTGTTGAAGGCAGATGTGAAGTCCACAAAGAGCAGACGCACGTATGAGTCCTTCTGATCCAGGTGGGTGAGAGCAGTGTGGACCACAGAGGAGATGGCGTCCTCTGTTGATCGGTTCTCACGGTATGCATATTGATGAGGGTCCTCGCTGATGTTGACGGCTGTCTTGATGTGGGACATGACCAGTTTCTCAAAACATTTAGCGACTATCGGGGTGAGAGCCACCGGTCTATAGTCATTCAGACCAGTCACTGTGGAGCTTTTTGGGACTGGGATGATGGTGGCAGTCTTCAGGCAGGTGGGAACTGACTCCAGTGAAAGTGAGGTGGTGAAGATGTCAGCCAGCACCTCACAGAGCTGGTCCGCACATTCCGAACAGCCGAAAGAAGAAGAAAATAATGACCCTTCTTCATACACCAAAGTTAGTCATGGGGTTCCTCAGGGTTCAGTGCTTGGACCAATACACTTTACCTTATATACGCTTCCATTACGTAAAAAGTTATTCAACAGCATGGGATAAATCTTCATTGTTATGCTGATGATACACAGTTCTATTGTCCATGAAACCCAATGAATCCAATCACTTAGACTACAAACATGTCTTAAAGGCATAAAAACCTGGATAACCCTAAAAATTCTGCTTCTGAACACACAAGACTGAGGTTTTGGTTTTTGGACCTGAGCATCTTAGCAATAAATTTTGCAGTCTTTCACCCTCCTTGGATGGCATTACCGTAAACTGGCCTTCAGCTTGAATGTTAAAAATCTTGGTGTTGTTTATGATCAGGACATGTATTTTAACCCCCACATTTTAACAAGCATTACGAAAACCGCCTTCTTCCACCTACATAATATCGCTAAAACTAGAAACATCTTATCTAAAAATGATGAAGAAAACAGGTTAATGAATTTATCACATGTAAATTGGACTATTGCAATGGTTTATCTGGGTGTCCAAATACTTATTTAAAAAGTCTTCAGTTATTCCAAAATGCTGCTGCCAGAGTCTTAACTGGAGTTAGTGGGAGAGATCATATATCTCCAGTTTTAACTTCTCTCCACTGGCTCCCTGTCAAATCCAGAATTGAATCCAAAAATCTTACTTCTAACCTACAAAGCACTCAACAACCTAGCTCCATCTTATATTTGAGATCTTGTTCTTCCATATTTCCTAACAAAGCACTTTGTACTCAAACGGCAGGCTTACTTGTGGTGCCTAGAGTTTCCAAAAGCAGAATGGGAGGAAGATCTTTCAGTTATCAGGCTCCTCTCTTGTGGAATCAACTTCCAGTTTCTGTCCGTGAGGCTGACACATTGTCCAGTTTTAAGACTGGACTTAAAGCTCCCCTGACATCATCTTTTAACTTTCCATAAAATGGCACAACATATATATATATATATTAAGATTGACCTCTGATCGTTTTTGCTAAAACAATGTGAAATTAATGAAAATTCCTCTCCAAAATAGTTTAAAATTAGCGCCGTTTTTTTACACGGTAAATTCGGGTTTTTCCGGTCACGTGATTGTGACGTCAGATACAGATCTCTGCTCCAACGGCACATTTAATACAATGGAGAAAGATACAAACGCATCCGTCGAATTTAGCCATTTAAAACTTTAGATTTTAGCGATTTGGCTTCAGTTCGTGAAGAAGAAGTTATTTTGAGTGATAAACAACAAACAGCAAGGTTTCTTTTGTCCGTGTTGCTTTTTTTTTCAGGAGAGGTTTCACATACATGAAGTGAGCACCAGATGTCAGCAAAGCTATCGTGATAACTCTTACAGAGCACTGTAGATTGCTCTGCTTTGCTGACATCTGGTGCTCACTTCATGTATGTGAAACCTCTCCTGAAAAAAAAAGCAACACGGACAAAAGAAACCTTGCTGTTTGTTGTTTATCACTCAAAATAACTTCTTCTTCACGAACTGAAGCCAAATCGCTAAAATCTAAAGTTTTAAATGGCTAAATTCGACGGATGCGTTTGTATCTTTCTCCATTGTATTAAATGTGCCGTTGGAGCAGAGATCTGGATCTGACGTCACAATCACGTGACCGGAAAAACCCGAATTTACCGTGTAAAAAAACGGCGCTAATTTTAAACTATTTTGGAGAGGAATTTTCATTAATTTCACATTGTTTTAGCAAAAACGATCAGAGGTCAATCTTAATATACAGTATATATATGTTGTGCCATTTTATGGAAAGTTAAAAGATGATGTCAGGGGAGCTTTAAGTCTTTCCTTTTTGATAAATCCTATAATTAGGGTTGGTTTGTTATGCTGCTATAGGCTTAAATTCTGGAGGACAAATTTACCTCATTTTCTTAAATGAATTAATCCTCCTTCCTGTTCATCTCAAACCTACCCCAAGATTTATTTTGACCACAACCTGATCTGTTGCCAAACTGAGTGAAAGAAGCAGAACCGTCTGTTATTAGTTTGATCTCTTGTGTCACTGCTGGTAAATTTACCTTTAAAAGACGAATGTGGAAAATAAATGTTTTTTGTGTCAACTGTGATAATATTTTGCTTCCATCTTCCAACAATGTCCTCTCCTTGTAAAAGAGGATGGGTGTTTCAGCCCGTTGTTTTGCTCACCTGCTCTTTCACGCTGTCTCCGGTGTATATGTATTTAATGTGATACAGGAAGTCACAGACTGGGTCCATGTAGCTGAGATGATGGCAGTGCTGGTCGACGGCCTGCAGCATCTCGTAGAAAGCCACACCGATCTAACACACAAACATACAAGTTTACAATAAAAATGTGACAGACATAAATACTGCTTATGTCAGCTAATATTTGGTGAACGTACCTCCAACATGCATCGTGTCCTCTCCTGCTGGAAGCGCTGCAGGAACGGCCCGACCAGGTGATACACGTAAAGTAACTGGAACTCTGTCTTGACGATGGGCTTCAGGGTCTCCGACAGAAATCTACACATGCACAATCACATGCACAATCACACGAGTATCGGATGAAAACAAAATGTTTCTGGACAATTGAGAAAGAAAGACCGTTACTTGGGAATCAGAGACAGCTGTCCGATGGATGAGTGATGCCAGACAGCGTGCGCTAATGCTAGCACATAGCTGCAGTTCATTTCGCTGTAGCTTTGGTGGCAGGCCGTGAAGTCGAGCAAGGCGAAAGGAAAATCTCCCCACTCTGTCTCCGATGTCAGAGCTGGAGAGCTGAGAACGGACACAATGTGATCGTGGAGGACGATCCAGTAGGGCTCCTATAGATTAGAAGCAATCAAGGAAATTTTAAATTTGTGATTGTTTATTGTCACCAAAAAAAAAGAAAAAAAGTAAAAATCTTGAGTTCATTTTCTTACAGGAAGTGCAGTGATCACAAGCCCAGTTGCATTCATCCAAGCCGTGATGTTCTCTCTGGGAACCAGAGGCTGACTAAAAGATTGCAAATGAAAATAGTAATAAAGGATTTTAACATTCAATAAATTTGAAAAATCAGCAGAGACAAGGAACCGGAACAGAATTCTGCCAAAAATGATCATGTGTTCATACGTCGCACCTCTTCAACACAACGTTGAGCAAAGCGTTGCCGACATCTTGTCCTGGGACGGACAGAGCCATCAGCTCCACGCAGGTGACGTGCAGGGCGTGAGCTGCGGGGTTGGGGAACTCGTTGAACCTCCAGTCACAGTTGGGGAAGGGACCAGGTGACTTTCCCGCCATGGGTGGGGCAGAGTTAAGGACCAAAAAAGACAACTGAAGGAGGAAACGTTTTTTTATTCGTTCCCAGATTAATTTTTCTGGTTTCACACTGCATCCACGTAAGGTCTTTCAACAAAGTGTTCAAGTTTTATGATAATGACTCACTATGACAATACAATACACTAAAATGAACTTTTAATTCAATTAGTAAAGGGAGATACAGTATAACTCAAATATATTATGGAGGTACAACAGAAACTACTGTAGTAGTGTTTGTCTAATGTTGCTGCAGCGACAGTTCTGTCCAACGAGGGGTTTATTAAAGGATATTGTCCACAAGGCGTCCAATCAGCTTGCAGTAGTAGGTGTCATCAGGGATAAATACGTTATCCTCTCTGGGGTTCATTCCAAACTTCAAATAGGTTTCACTCAGACACCAACCCGGGGTACGATTGTCCTGATAAACAGAACAACATCAGAATTCAAAAGGCGCTGTTAATTTAAAAAACATAAAATGTATGTGTGTGCTACCTTCAGTGAAGACATGATGGCATGGACCAGTTTCCTCTTCAGGTTGGTTCTGTCTCTCAGATGCCGTTCATAGTAGTGAAGGGTGTTGTACAGGTATGTCACCGGGCGGTCTGTGGGGAAAAATATGATGTAAAACATGAATCGATCCACAGAAACAATGCAGATATGTTTATTAAATTTGTTCATTTTTTTTACAAAAGTAACAATACAAGACAATCTCATAAATGATAGTGTACAAAATGTAAAAAAATGAAAGGTAGCAGAAAGAAGAATAAATCTTATTATATCTGCCCCTTACTTCCAACAATCAGATTAAACAACGATAATCAACCATGTAAACAAAAATAATCTTCAACCAACTTTTTTCAACAATCAAATTAAACAATAATAATCTTCAACCAACAGTACAAAATGACTAACTTTTTCTAGTTTTCTAACTAATACAATACACATTACGCTATTTCATATATATATTTTTTAACACATTTGTTTTGATCATTTTTTTAAATGTAAACATTGACTTGGCATTTTTAACTACATTCTCCAAGCCATTCCATAATCTAATTCCCTGGATTGAGGTAGAACGTCCCTTCAAACTGGTTCTGAATTGTGGTTTTACAAACAACTCTGTTCCCTTAAGATTATAACAACTTTGTCTTTTAACAAAGTGCATTTGGATATTTAAAGGTAATGCATTATTTTGAGCTCTATACATAACTGATAAAATATTATAGTCTACCAAATCATGGAACTTCAATAATTTTAGTTGATAAAATAATGTACTTGATGGATGACGGTAATGCTTTCTAGTGATAATTCTTACAGCTCTTTTCTGTAATACAAAAATAGGCTTTGTGATTGTT